>OX465090.1:65294949-65373579 GCA_949987675.1 Chymomyza fuscimana | reverse complement strand
TCTCTGAGATCTAGGCGTTCATACGGACGGACGGACGGACGGACGGACATGGCTCAATCGCTACCCGAGGTTATGATAAGCATTTTGGTATAAAGGACTTGGGGTCTGCCACGCCTCCTTCTGTCCGTTACATACATTGCACAAACCTAGTATACCCTTTGTACCTATAGGTACAGGGTATAAAGATGGCGTACGTTAAAGTCGGGCGCAGACGACTTTGGGATACCCTGTAACACTGCTAAATCCGGTAAATTGCTTAAGAACACCAAAAGACATTTGATTGCCAAATTAGATTACGATACCTTCATAAACAACCAAAAACAGACGAATTTTTAATCAAAAACTTTTTTTCGACCGATCGGCCCTATGGGAGCTATATGATATAGTCAACCCATTTTGACCAAATTTGTTTCAGTGCTGGGTAACCCTCAAAAACTTCCAAATGCCGAGTTTCGTTACGATATCTTCATAAACAAACGAAGCACAACAAATTTTGTACAAAAAACGGTTTTTTGATCGACCGGCCCTACGGCAGCTATATGATATAGTAAACCGATTTTGATCAAATTTTGTACAGTACATCGAATGTTATTTTAAAAAATTTTTTTTGACCGATTGGTCCTATGGGAGCTTTATGATATAGTCAATCGATTTTGATCAAATTTGGTACAGTGTTGAAGATCTCTAAAAAACTTCCGAATGCCAAATTTGGTTACAATATCTTCACAAACAAACGAAACACAACGAATTTTGTGCAAAAAACTTTTTTTGACCGATTGGCCCTATGGGAGCTATATGATATAGTCAAGCGATTTTGATAAAATTTGGTACAGTGATTGGGAACTCTAAAAAACTTTTGAGTACGATATCTTCATAAACAAACGAATTATTTATCTAAAACTTTTGGGGTTTTTCGAGGTCCTCTGAAACACCCCTATGGGAGCTATATAATATATCCCCGATATCCAAAATATAAAATAAGCTTGCTTCCCCTGACATAATAACGCATCTAATCTGAAAATTTGGTTGCTCTAGCTTTTACCATCTCTGAGATCTAGGCGTTCATACAGACAGACAGACGGACATGGGTATAACGACTTCTCTAGTCACCCTGATCATACTTTAAGTAACTTTGGGGGGTCTCCGACGTCTCCTTCTGTATGTTACATACATTTTCGACTTGCACAAACTTAATATACCCTTTGGTACCACATATGGTAAAGGGTCTAAAAATTACCGAAACTTCTGCCTTTAGTCGCCTGATAACTCTAAATTTCAGCAAAGTAATATCTTCTTTCGACAGTGTTGAAAATCCATTTTAAATTCTATCCAAAAGGTTCGTTCTTTTGAGTTACCAATTATAAGCTGATGCAAAATATTGCCAATCATGCCCAAAACATAACATTTGAGAGCGTGAGAAAGCAGACGTTCCTATTGTCAAAAAGTAGTTGGCAATTCAGTCTGCATCATAAAGAAAACTAAAAACGAAGCGCATTCAGATCGGCTCCGCGTTTTTGTTTAATAACAAATTAAATTAATATATTAGTGCATAGGAAATATAATAAATATATGCATAAACAATTACTGCGTTTATTTACAACAAAAGCAAATCATTGCAAATAAGTGAAAGTGTTAAACAGTTAACAAATTGACTTTAATGTATTGCATGAAAAGGAGGCGTATAAATAAATGGCAATAGTTGCATGAGTGTAAGAAAGTAAAAAAATAAGGGCGCTTATGGTTTTATATATAGTGCGTGCGTGTGTGTTTGTGCAGCAGTTGCAAGTGCAAGGGGTTTAGCTAATCAAAGCAGAAGAGAGAGACTAGTGCGTGAGAGCGTTAAATAATCGCGTTGGTATATGTGTATATATTATTTTTTTAGGTGTGTAAATAAAAAGTGCAGTGTTAATTTTTTTTTTGTTTTTGTTGTGTTCTGTGTTTAATACAAAAACTGTTGCATTTAAAAGATTTATGTACTGCTTGCGAGCAGTGCATATGCTAAGCAGTTTTTGGTTTTATTTTATGAGAGTAAATAAAAAGTGCAGTGTTTATTTATTTATTTATTTTTTTTTTGTTTCTGTGTTTATATATAGAGAGTCAGCTTAACAAAGCGATGCGAGCTACTAATGCGTGAGAGAGTTAAATATGCTCTGCCATTATTAAACAGTTTTTGTTGTTATTTTTTTATGTATGTAAATAAAATTGTATTTTTTTTTTTTGTCTTGTGTGCCTACCAAAGAAGAATAGAGCTCTGAGAGAGTTAAATATGCTCTGCCATTGTTTAACAGTTTTTTTGTTATTTTTTATGTGTGTAAATAAAATTGCAGTGTTTTCTTTTGCGTTAAATAAAAAAATTGTATTAAAAAAATTATATTTTAAAGTTTATGGGTAAGTAAATATATATTTCTATTATTTATATATTAGTACATAATTATTATATAACTTTCATATATTATTGCGCCCACCCAATGATCTGTTTGGACAATCAATAGCTTATATTCTATATAAAATTTACTAAAATATACATAGTGGGGGTTTTTAGGCTGCTTAGCCCACAGCCTGTCTACACACCTGTTCTGAAGGTGTGACTGTATTGGCAGTGATGTATTGGTAAGTTGACATAATAATAACCAACGTATGACTATGTTTCTGAGAGACGCATGAATAAATTCGCCATACACCCTCAAATATCTGCTCATAAATTGAATTCCTCACATATGTCTTATCTGCCTAACACCATCTAATCTCAAATTTAGTCATTTGTAGTCACTCGGCTGGAAATCGACTGAATTTCAATAATTTATATTACCAAAACCTTTTTTTTTGTGTCCCAGAGAGTTCGCACGCAGTTCAATGCCTAAATACAATGCTAGGCATAAAGTAATAAAAAATGCTTATATATCTCATAGATACTAAATGGAAGCTATTGTCAGCCAAAACTATTTCATTTAAGCTGCAAATGCACCCAAAAAGCGTTTGAAAATATTGTTGTTATATTTATTAAATTGTTGCCGCGAATTGCCCCCTCACCGCTGGTTACACTTTATGAATATGACCAAGTCAAAAGGGGTGAGAGATCGCAAAGTGTGACATACCACCTTTATTAATACCAATGTAATGCGCATGTGAGGGCAACGTCAGGACGGGTAATAAATCTCGTAACGACTATACAACCCAAAGCCTTTCGTTGGCATATTTTCGCAACCTCGATTTCTGTGACAATGGAACAAAGATTCACGGAAGGTTGGAAAGATGAAGTGGAGTTGGGTAGAGAGAGTAGCGTTGGGGCAGGCAATTGAATTTTGTATGAAATGTAATGCCTGCCTTTAGGCGCTATAGAGAAGGAGTCCTTCGCATTCATTTCATTCATTCATTCGTTCAATCATTCATTCGCTCAGCAAAAATAACAGCAACAATAAATGGGGAAAAACAAGTGAAAATATTTCCCAAATTGAATTGTTTTGCATTGTTGTCGCGTTCCGTAAAAAAAAAAAAAACCAAAATATAGTATATCCTTATGAAAGTTTTGGCGTATGTGTATCTCTATGATTTATATGCTGCTACCAAAATGAAATTAGAGGCATCTTCCTCTGTTTCGTACTCAGTTAGATTGAGCTGGCGTGTCTCTGATGGAACCCTACACTGTGCAAAATAATGACTATCATTCATACTTTGTTATGTGTCTTTTTTTACGTGTGTTGCTCTCAAACTACTCAGCTTTCATAGTTATAGGGATACCTCTCCCAGGCGCCTGTACTTCGCTCTCGCCTTATTTATTCCGTGATGCCTAAGAGATGGGTATTGCCATTTTATCCAGTGCTGGCTTGATGTACTCCTTCCCACATGAACAAGTTAGCGGTCTTGATACTAATCCGCTTGACCATGTCAATGTTGCCGTAGAGCTCGAAGAGTTCGCCGTACCGCTGAATGCTATAATCTTCATCATCGTGTGAAGGGTCAAAGATCTTATGAAGTACTTTTTTCTCAAAACTTTCAGACAGTATTCGAAGACAGAGTCATCATTTATCTTTCACCACCATAAAGCAAAGCGCTGAGCGGATTTTTTAGCTTTAACTTCTTACGGTGAGAGTGGTTTCTACTTTTCACCATAAGGTAGCTTTATCTTTCCAATTTCTTAGTAAAAGTTACTAACTGTAAAATCGGTAGCAAATACGAGCGACTATTATAAATAAAAAAGATGGCGTACGTTAAAGTCGGGCGCGGACGACTTTGGGATACCCTGTACCACTGCTTGCAATCAAATCCGGTAAATTGCTTAAGAACACCAAAAGACATTTGATTGCCAAATTAGATTATGATACCTTCATAAACAACCAAAAACAGACGAATTTTTAATCAAAAACTTTTTTTCGACCGATCGGCCCTATGGGAGCTATATGATAAAGTCAACCGATTTTGATAAAATTTGGTACAGTGTTGAAGATCTCTAAAAAACTTCTGAATGCCAAATTTGGTTACAATATCTTCACAAACAAACGAAACACAACCAATTTTGTACAAAAAGCGTTTTTTTCGACCGATCGATCCTATGGGAGCTATATGATATAGTCAACCGATTTTGATCAAATTTGGTACAGTGCTTGGGAACTCTAAAAAACTTCTCAATGCCAAATGTGGTTACGGTATGTTCACAAATAAACGAAACACAACGAATTTTGTACAAAAAACAAATTTTCGACCGATCGATCCTATGGGACCTATATGATATAGTCAACCGATTTTGATAAAATTTGGTACAGTGCTGTGGGTTTCTAAAAAACTTCCGATTGCCAAATTTGGTTATGATATCTTCATAAGCAAACGAATTATCCATCTAAAACGTTTGCTTTTTTTCGAGGTCCTCTGAAACACCCCTATGGGAGCTATATAATGTAGTCCCGATATCAAAAAAATAAAATAAACTTGTCTCCTATGGATAAATAACGGATCTTATCTGAAAGTTTGGTTGCTCTAGCTCTTACCATCTCTGAGATCTAGGCGTTCATACGGACAGACGGACAGACGGACAGACGGTCAGACGGACAGACGGTCAGACGGACATGGGTATATCGACTTCTCTAGTCACTCTGATCATACTTTAGGTAACTTTGGGGAGTCTCCGACTTCTCCTTCTGTATGTTACATACATTTTCGACTTGCACAAACTTAATATACCCTTTGGTACCACATATGGTAAAGGGTCTAAAAATTACCGAAACTTCTGCCTTTAGTCGCCTGATAACTCTAAATTTCAGCAAAGTAATATCTTCTTTCGACAGTGTTGAAAATCCATTTTAAATTCTATCCAAAAGGTTCGTTCTTTTGAGTTACCAATTATAAGCTGATGCAAAATATTGCCAATCATGCCCAAAACATAACATTTGAGAGCGTGAGAAAGCAGACGTTCCTATTGTCAAAAAGTAGTTGGCAATTCAGTCTGCATCATAAAGAAAACTAAAAACGAAGCGCATTCAGATCGGCTCCGCGTTTTTGTTTAATAACAAATTAAATTAATATATTAGTGCATAGGAAATATAATAAATATATGCATAAACAATTACTGCGTTTATTTACAACAAAAGCAAATCATTGCAAATAAGTGAAAGTGTTAAACAGTTAACAAATTGACTTTAATGTAATGTAATGAGGCGTATAAATAAATGGCAATAGTTGCATGAGTGTAAGAAAGTAAAAAAATAAGGGCGCTTATGGTTTTATATATAGTGCGTGCGTGTGTGTTTGTGCAGCAGTTGCAAGTGCAAGGGGTTTAGCTAATCAAAGCAGAAGAGAGAGACTAGTGCGTGAGAGCGTTAAATAATCGCGTTGGTATATGTGTATATATTATTTTTTTAGGTGTGTAAATAAAAAGTGCAGTGTTAATTTTTTTTTTGTTTTTGTTGTGTTCTGTGTTTAATACAAAAACTGTTGCATTTAAAAGATTTATGTACTGCTTGCGAGCAGTGCATATGCTAAGCAGTTTTTGGTTTTATTTTATGAGAGTAAATGAAAAGTGCAGTGTTTATTTATTTATTTTTTTTTTTTTTGTTTCTGTGTTTATATATAGAGAGTCAGCTTAACAAAGCGATGCGAGCTACTAATGCGTGAGAGAGTTAAATATGCTCTGCCATTATTAAACAGTTTTTGTTGTTATTTTTTTATGTATGTAAATAAAATTGTATTTTTTTTTTTTGTCTTGTGTGCCTACCAAAGAAGAATAGAGCTCTGAGAGAGTTAAATATGCTCTGCCATTGTTTAACAGTTTTTTTGTTATTTTTTATGTGTGTAAATAAAATTGCAGTGTTTTCTTTTGCGTTAAATAAAAAAATTGTATTAAAAAAATTATATTTTAAAGTTTATGGGTAAGTAAATATATATTTCTATTATTTATATATTAGTACATAATTATTATATAACTTTCATATATTATTGCGCCCACCCAATGATCTGTTTGGACAATCAATAGCTTATATTCTATATAAAATTTACTAAAATATACATAGTGGGGGTTTTTAGGCTGCTTAGCCCACAGCCTGTCTACACACCTGTTCTGAAGGTGTGACTGTATTGGCAGTGATGTATTGGTAAGTTGACATAATAATAACCAACGTATGACTATGTTTCTGAGAGACGCATGAATAAATTCGGCATACACCTTCAAATATCTGCTCATAAATTGAATTCCTCACATATGTCTTATCTGCCTAACACCATCTAATCTCAAATTTAGTCATTTGTAGTCACTCGGCTGGAAATCGACTGAATTTCAATAATTTATATTACCAAAACCTTTTTTTTTGTGTCCCAGAGAGTTCGCACGCAGTTCAATGCCTAAATACAATGCTAGGCATAAAGTAATAAAAAATGCTTATACATCTCATAGATACTAAATGGAAGCTACTGTCAGCCAAAACTATTTCATTTAAGCTGCAAATGCACCCAAAAAGCGTTTGAAAATATTGTTGTTATATTTATTAAATTGTTGCCGCGAATTGCCCCCTCACCACTGGTTGCACTTTATGAATATGACCAAGTCAAAAGGGGTGAGAGATCGCAAAGGGTGACGTACCACCTTTATTAATACCAATGTAATGCGCATGTGAGGGCAACGTCAGGACGGGTAATAAATCTCGTAACGACTATACAACCCAAAGCCTTTCGTTGGCATATTTTCGCAACCTCGATTTCTGTGACAATGGAACAAAGATTCACGGAAGGTTGGAAAGATGAAGTGGAGTTGGGTAGAGAGAGTAGCGTTGGGGCAGGCAATTGAATTTTGTATGAAATGTAATGCCTGCCTTTAGGCGCTATAGAGAAGGAGTCCTTCGCATTCATTTCATTCATTCATTCGTTCAATCATTCATTCGCTCAGCAAAAATAACAGCAACAATAAATGGGGAAAAACAAGTGAAAATATTTCCCAAATTGAATTGTTTTGCATTGTTGTCGCGTTCCGTAAAAAAAAAAAAAACCAAAATATAGTATATCCTTATGAAAGTTTTGGCGTATGTGTATCTCTATGATTTATATGCGTTTAGAGCTGCGTCTGCTACCAAAACGAAATTAGAGGCATCTTCCTCTGTTTCGTACTCAGTTAGATTGAGCTGGTGTGTCTCTGATGGAACCCTACACTGTGCAAAATAATGACTATCATTCATACTTTTTTATGTGTCTTTTTTTACGTGTGTTGCTCTCAAACTACTCAGCTTTCATAGTTATAGGGTTACCTCTCCCAGGCGCCTGTACTTCGCTCTCGTCTTATTCATTCCGTGATGCCTAAGAGATGGGTATTGCCATTTTATCCAGTGCTGGCTTGATGTACTCCTTCCCACATGAACAAGTTAGCGGTCTTGATACTAATCCGCTTGACCATGTCAATGTTGCCGTAGAGCTCGAAGAGTTCGCCGTACCGCTGAATGCTATAATCTTCATCATCGTGTGAAGGGTCAAAGATCTTATGAAGTACTTTTTTCTCAAAACTTTCAGACAGTATTCGAAGACAGAGTCATCATTTATCTTTCACCACCATAAAGCAAAGCGCTGAGCGGATTTTTTAGCTTTAACTTCTTACGGTGAGAGTGGTTTCTACTTTTCACCATAAGGTAGCTTTATCTTTCCAATTTCTTAGTAAAAGTTACTAACTGTAAAATCGGTAGCAAATACGAGCGACTATTATAAATAAAAAAGATGGCGTACGTTAAAGTCGGGCGCGGACGACTTTGGGATACCCTGTACCACTGCTTGCAATCAAATCCGGTAAATTGCTTAAGAACACCAAAAGACATTTGATTGCCAAATTAGATTATGATACCTTCATAAACAACCAAAAACAGACGAATTTTTAATCAAAAACTTTTTTTCGACCGATCGGCCCTATGGGAGCTATATGATAAAGTCAACCGATTTTGATAAAATTTGGTACAGTGTTGAAGATCTCTAAACAACTTCTGAATTTGGTTACAATATCTTCACAAACAAACGAAACACAACCAATTTTGTACAAAAAGCGTTTTTTTCGACCGATCGATCCTATGGGAGCTATATGATATAGTCAACCGATTTTGATCAAATTTGGTACAGTGCTTGGGAACTCTAAAAAACTTCTCAATGCCAAATGTGGTTACGGTATGTTCACAAATAAACGAAACACAACGAATTTTGTACAAAACACGATTTTTTGACCGATTGGTCCTATGGGAGCTATATGATATAGTCAACCGATTTTGATAAAATTTGGTACAGTGTTGAAGATCTCTAAACAACTTCTGAATGCCAAATTTGGTTACAATATCTTCACAAACAAACGAAACACAACCAATTTTGTACAAAAAGCGTTTTTTTCGACCGATCGATCCTATGGGAGCTATATGATATAGTCAACCGATTTTGATCAAATTTGGTACAGTGCTTGGGAACTCTAAAAAACTTCTCAATGCCAAATGTGGTTACGGTATGTTCACAAATAAACGAAACACAACGAATTTTGTACAAAAAACGATTTTTTGACCGGACCAATGGGAGCTATATGATATAGTCAACCGATTTTGATAAAATTTGGTACAGTGTTGAAGATCTCTAAAAAACTTCCGAATGCCATATTTGGTTACAATATCTTCATAAACAAACGCCACTGTGCGCCGCGACAATAGCAAAATCAATGCTTCCTGATTGGTCGAATCGCTCTTTGCGTATATTTGGCCTTGTAAAATATATTTGGTATACACAGCAGCTGCAAGCCATTAATTTATGGCGCAGTACTTTTTCCTACGCCAAGCAGATTGATGGCGCGCACAGTGGCACGGCAGCCGAAATTGGTTTGGAAAATATTAAAAACATATGTACATATTTTTCAATGGGAAATGTTGCACAGGCAACAAAATCCAACTTCCACAACATATTGCGCAGCTTTCAGATATTGTATCATTATGTATGAGTACTCATTTTAAAGACGACTTTTCTTTCAACTACAATTTAATTCATTAAAATATCTCAATTGGTTTAGAAAATTTGATTTTTGCAACGCTTTTTCGGCTTTCGTGCCACTGTGCGCCGCAACGAATTTACAATAGCAAAATCTATGATGAGTCATCGCTTGAAGAATGTACACTGCACGAAATTTTGCAACACATTCAAATACACAGAAAAGTCGGTGGCATGACTCAACGCTCTGGCGACTAAGCGCCAGAATCGATATCTGGCTTTGAGACAGTTTTGCGAAATGGCCATAACGCCAGAGCTTCAACTGGTCATATCGCCGTAAAATCACCTGGTGTTCCAAATAAAAAATGCAAATAAAGTAAAGTATACCTTCGTTATTTGGTGTAAATATTAATCAAATCGATTTGGTAAAACAATGTTAAAAAAAAAAGATGGCGTACGTTAAAGTCGGGCGCGGACGACTTTGGGATACCCTGTACCACTGCTTGCAATAAAATCCAGTAAATTGCTTAAGAACACCAAAAGACATTCGATTGCCAGATTAGATTACGATGCCTTCATAAACAACCAAAAACAGACGAATTTTTAACCAAAAATGTTTTTTTGACCGATCGTTCCTATGGGAGGTATATGGTATAGTCAACCGATTTTGATCAAATTTTGCTGCAGTGCTTGGGTACTCTAAAAAACTTCTGAATGCCAAATTTGGTTATAATATATTCACAAACAAACGAAACACAACGAATTTTGTACAAAAAACGATTTTTTGACCGATTGGTCCTATGGGAGCTATATGATATAGTCAACCGATTTTGATCAAATTTGGTACAGTGTTGAAGATCTCTAAAAAACTTCCGAATGCCAAATTTGGTTACAATATCTTCACAAACAAACGAAACACAACTAATTTTGTGCAAAAAACCTATGGGAGCTATATGATATAGTCAACCGATTTTGATAAAATTTGGTACAGTGTTGAAGATCTCTAAAAAACTTCCGAATGCCAAATTTGGTTACAATATCTTCATAAATAAACGCCACTGTGCGCCGCGACAATAGCACAATCAATGCTTCCTGATTGGTCGAATCGCTTTTTGCGTATATTTGGCCTTGTAAAATATATTTGGTATACACTTGCAGCTGCAAGCCATAAAATTATGGCGCAGTACTTTTCCTACGCCTATATAATGGCCCCGAAGCTTCCTGATTGGTCGAAACGCTCTTTGCGTATATTTGGCCTTGTAAAATATATTTGGTATACACAGCAGCTGCAAGCCATTAATTTATGGCGCAGTACTTTTTCCTACGCCAAGCAGAATGATGGCGCGCACAGTGGCACGGCAGCCGAAATTGGTTTGGAAAATATTAAAAACATATGTACATATTTTTCAATGGGAAATGTTGCACAGGCAACAAAATCCAACTTCCACAACATATTGCGCAGCTTTCAGATATTGTATCATTATGTATGAGTACTCATTTTAAAGACGACTTTTCTTTCAACTACAATTTAATTCATTAAAATATCTCAATTGGTTTAGAAAATTTGATTTTTGCAACGCTTTTTCGGCTTTCGTGCCACTGTGCGCCGCAACGAATTTACAATAGCAAAATCTATGATGAGTCATCGCTTGAAGAATGTACACTGCACGAAATTTTGCAACACATTCAAATACACAGAAAAGTCGGTGGCATGACTCAACGCTCTGGCGACTAAGCGCCAGAATCGATATCTGGCTTTGAGACAGTTTTGCGAAATGGCCATAACGCCAGAGCTTCAACTGGTCATATCGCCGTAAAATCACCTGGTGTTCCAAATAAAAAATGCAAATAAAGTTAAGTATACCTTCGTTATTTGGTATAAATATTAATCAAATCGATTTGGTAAAACAATGTTAAAAAAAAAATATGGCGTACGTTAAAGTCGGGCGCGGACGACTTTGGGATACCCTGTACCACTGCTTGCAATAAAATCCATTAAATTGCTTAAGAACATCAAAAGACATTCGATTGCCAAATTAGATTACGATACCTTCATAAACAACCAAAAACAGACGAATTTTTAACCAAAAATGTTTTTTTGACCGATCGTTCCTATGGGAGGTATATGGTATAGTCAACTGATTTTGATCAAATTTTGCTGCAGTGCTTGGGTACTCTAAAAAACGATTTTTTGACCGATTGGTCCTATGGGAGCTATATGATATAGTCAACCGATTTTGATAAAATTTGGTACAGTGTTGAAGATCTCTAAAAAACTTTCGAATGCCAAATTTGGTTACAATATCTTCTTAAACAAACGAAACACAACGAATTTTGTGCAAAAAACCTATGGGAGCTATATGATATAGTCAACCGATTTTGATACAATTTGGTACAGTGTTGAAGATCTCTAAAAAACTTCCGAATGCCATATTTGGTTACAATATCTTCATAAACAAACGCCACTGTGCGCCGCGACAATAGCAAAATCAATGCTTCCTGATTGGTCGAATCGCTCTTTGCGTATATTTGGCCTTGTAAAATATATTTGGTATACACAGCAGCTGCAAGCCATTAATTTATGGCGCAGTACTTTTTCCTACGCCAAGCAGATTGATGGCGCGCACAGTGGCACGGCAGCCGAAATTGGTTTGGAAAATATTAAAAACATATGTACATATTTTTCAATGGGAAATGTTGCACAGGCAACAAAATCCAACTTCCACAACATATTGCGCAGCTTTCAGATATTGTATCATTATGTATGAGTACTCATTTTAAAGACGACTTTTCTTTCAACTACAATTTAATTCATTAAAATATCTCAATTGGTTTAGAAAATTTGATTTTTGCAACGCTTTTTCGGCTTTCGTGCCACTGTGCGCCGCAACGAATTTACAATAGCAAAATCTATGATGAGTCATCGCTTGAAGAATGTACACTGAACGAAATTTTGCAACACATTCAAAGACACAGAAAAGTCGGTGGCTTGACACAACGCTCTGGCGACTAAACGCCAGAAACGATATCTGGCTTTGAGACAGTTTACGAAATGGCCATAACGCCAGAGCTTCAACATGTCATATCGCCGTAAAATCACCTGGTGTTCCAAATAAAAAATGCAAATAAAGTAAAGTATACCTTCGTTATTTGGTGTAAATATTAATCAAATCGATTTGGTAAAACAATGTTAAAAAAAAAGATGGCGTACGTTAAAGTCGGGCGCGGACGACTTTGGGATACCCTGTACCACTGCTTGCAATAAAATCCAGTAAATTGCTTAAGACCACCAAGAGACATTCGATTGCCAAATTAGATTACGATACCTTCATAAACAACCAAAAACAGACGAACTTTTAACCAAAAATGTTTTTTTGACCGATCGTTCCTATGGGAGTTACAACACTTAAGACTTAAGGCCAGAAACGATATCTCGCTTTTAAAATATCTCAATTGGTTTAGAAAATATGATTTTTTCAACGTTTTTTCGGCTTCCGTGCCACTGTGCGCCGCGACAATAGCAAAATCAATGCTTCCTGATTGGTCAAAACGCGTGGCGCCGCAGTCACAATAAATTTACGCACAAGCAGATTGATGGCGCGCACAGTGGCACGGCAGCCGAAATTGGTTTGGAAAATATTAATAACATATGTACATATTTTTCAATGGGAAATGTTGCACAGGCAACAAAAACCAACTTCCACAACATATTGCGCAGCTTTCAGATATTGTATCATTATGTATGAGTACTCATTTTAAAGACGACTTTTCTTTCAACTACAATTTAATTCATTAAAATATCTCAATTGGTTTAGAAAATTTGATTTTTGCAACGCTTTTTCGGCTTTCGTGCCACTGTGCGCCGCAACGAATTTACAATAGCAAAATCAATGATGAGTCATCGCTTGAAGAATGTACACTGAACGAAATTTTGCAACACATTCAAAGACACAGAAAAGTCGGTGGCTTGACACAACGCTCTGGCGACTAAACGCCAGAAACGATATCTGGCTTTGAGACAGTTTACGAAATGGCCATAACGCCAGAGCTTCAACATGTCATATCGCCGTAAAATCACCTGGTGTTCCAAATAAAAAATGCAAATAAAGTAAAGTATACCTTCGTTATTTGGTGTAAATATTAATCAAATCGATTTGGTAAAACAATGTTAAAAAAAAAAGATGGCGTACGTTAGGGTCGGGCGCGGACGACTTTGGGATACCCTGTACCACTGCTTGCAATAAAATCCAGTAAATTGCTTAAGAACACCAAAAGACATTCGATTGCCAAATTAGATTACGATACCTTCATAAACAACCAAAAACAGACGAATTTTTAACCAAAAATGTTTTTTTGACCGATCGTCCCTATGGGAGGTATATGGTATAGTCAACCGATTTTGATGAAATTTTGCTGCAGTGCTTGGGTACTCTAAAAAACTTCTGAATGCCAAATTTGGTTTTAATATATTCACAAACAAACGAAACACAACGAATTTTGTACAAAAAACGTTTTTTTGACCGATTGGTCCTATGGGAGCTATATGATATAGTCAACCGATTTTTTGACCGATCGTTCCTATGGGAGGTATATGGTATAGTCAACCGATTTTGATCAAATTTTGCTGCAGTGCTTGGGTACTCTAAAAAACTTCTGAATGCCAAATTTGGTTTTAATATATTCACAAACAAACGAAACACAACGAATTTTGTGCAAAAAACGTTTTTTTGACCGATTGGTCCTATGGGAGCTATATGATTTAGTCAACCGATTTTGATAAAATTTGGTACAGTGATTGGGAACTCTAAAAAACTTTTGAGTCCCAAATTTGGTTACGATATCTTCATAAACAAATGAATTATTTATCTAAAGCTTTTGGGGTTTTTCGAGGTCCTCTGAAACACCCCTATGGGAGCTATATAATATATCCCCGATATCCAAAATATAAAATAAACTTGCATCCCCTGACATAATAACGCATCTAATCTGAAAATTTGGTTACTCTAGCTCTTACCATCTCTGAGATCTAGGCGTTCATACAGACAGACAGACGGACAGACGGACATGGGTATATCGACGTCGCGACGTTTGTTCTCTGCCCGGCCGCACCATACAGCTCTAAAAATTTTGCATACACATCTTAGTATGTAAGTTATGTGATGGCTTGCCATCCGTTTAATATTGTCTTTAAATACAAATTTACTTTGTAAGCAAATTATCAGCTTGCAATAAGATACTTCATTTCCGTTGCATGGCTTGCCATGAACTTCACATAAGCTTAATAAGCTAATTCTAAAAGTCGCTGCAACCGCACTGCTGCACAATTTAAGCAGATACTTCGCGCTTGCGCAACGATGTCACCTGAGCTTTTGATAAGAATTATCAAAGTTTAAATTCTCAGCGCTTATCGCGAGAATTGCCAAAAAAGCATTTCCAAACGCTTAACGTGGGAACTGCAACATTGCAGTTTTTGAATAACTGCTTGCCGAGGTTTCTTGCAGGCAAACAAAGAAAATGAAAAACAGTCTTAAATGAGTCTTAAATGAGTCTTAAATCAGTCGCGGTATAAGTTGAAGATTGTTAATTCAATATTAAAAATAAAGTGCGCTCCGCGCAATATACAAATAAAAAATTATTTTTTTATTTTAATAACACACCTATGATTTAATTGGCGCCCAACGTGTGGCTACGCATGTGAATAATCCTAATACTACAAAACGGATTTGCGTTAGTCATCACAGTCAAAATAATATAACGTGTGGCATACGCGTATAAACAATCCTAATATTCTAAAACGGATTTGCGTTGTGCACCATAATAATAAAAAGAAAACTCGTGAACGAACAGTCATAGCGACTGCGCGAGAAAAATATAATTTTTTACAAAGTACTCGCGAGAAACAAGTCATAGCGACTTCGCGGGTGAAAAACTGTGAAAAACCCCAAAGAAAAAATTTAAAAAGTGAAGATAAGGAAACCAAATGAATATTAAAGATGGCGTACGTTAAAGTCGGGCGCGGACGACTTTGGGATACCCTGTACCACCACATTGCAATCAAGTCCGATATATTACTTACGAACACCAAAACCAATTTCTTTGCCAAATTCAGTTACAATATTTTTATAAACAAACGAAACACAACGAATTTTCTTCAAAAAACTTGTTTTTGACCGATCGGTCCTATGGGAGCTATATTATATAGTCAACCGATTTTGATCAAATTTGCTACTGTGCTTAGGCACTCTAAAAAACTTCCAATTGCCGAATTTGGTTACGATATCTTCATGAACAAACTAAACAAAAAGAATTTTGTTCAAAATACGTTTTTTCGACCGATCTGTCCTATGGGAGCTATATAATATAGTCAATCGATTTGGATCAAATTTGGTACAGTGCTGGGTATCCCTAAAAAACTGACAAACACCAAATTTGGTTACAATATCATCACAAACAAACGAAACACAACGAATTTTGTACAAAAAACGTTTTTTTTGACCGATTGGTCCTATGGGAGCTATATGATATAGTCAACCGATTTTGATAAAATTTGGTACAGTGTTTAAGAACTCTAAAAAACTTCGGAATGTCACATTTGGTTACAATATCTTAACAAATAAACGAAACACAACGAATTTTGTAAAAAAAACGTTTTTTTGACCGATTGGTCCTATGGGAGCTATATGATATAGTCAACCGATTTGGTAAAAATTTGCTACAGTGTTGAAGATCCATAAAAAACTCCCGAATGCCAAATTTGGTTACAATATCTTCACAAACAAACGAAACACAACGAATTTTGTAGAAAAAACGTTTTTTGACCGATTGGTCCTATGGGAGCTATATGATATAGTCAACCGATTTTGATAAAATTTGGTACAGTGTTGAAGATCCATAAAAAACTCCCGAATGCCAAATTTGGTTACGATATCTTCACAAACAAATGAAACACAATGAATTTTGTAGAAAAAACGTTTTTTTGACCGATTGGTCATATGGGAGCTATATGATATAGTCTACCGATAAAATTTGGTACAGTGCTTAGGAACTCTAAAAAATTATTGTGTGCCAAATTTGGTTACGATATCTTCATAAACAAACGAATTATCCATCTAAAACTTTTGGTTTTTTTCGAGGTCCTCTGAAACACCCCTATGGGAGCTATATTATGTAGTCCCGATATCAAAAAAATAAAATAAACTTGTCTCCTATGGATTAATAAGGGATCTTATCTGAAAGTTTGGTTGCTCTAGATCTTACCATCTCTGAGATCTAGGCGTTCATACGGACAGACGGACATGGGTATATCGACTTCTCTAGTCACTCTGATCATACTTTAGGTAACTTTGGGGGGTCTCCGACTTCTCCTTCTGTACGTTACATACATTTTCGGCTTGCACAAACACAATATACCCTTTGTACCATACGGTACAGGGTATAAAAATAGCTGAAACAGCAACTGAAGCAGTAGCCACGAGAAATCCGATTTCATCCAGTTAATAATGTTATTAACTAAAAAATGTGGTACAGTCGAGGCGGTGCCCGACAGTGGAATACCCTGTACCTTTTGTGTCAAAAAAATTTTTCCTGCATATTCCATCTAAGAACTTTCCAATTGGAATTTATTTTTTTTTGGTGAAAATCGATATTTATACCTATAAGTTCCCTAAATTTTTACCCATTTTGATGAAACTCGAATGTTACAACAAAGAATTTATTAAAAGTATACGGGGTAAGTTTCAAGTTGGTATGTTAAGGGGTGTGGGAGAAAACACGGTAAATGGATTGCGGGGGGTGGGGGGACCGCATCGATAAAATTTGGATGTGGATTTGTTCATTAGAGCCACATGAATGAGCTTACCAAAAATTGTGATTCTAGGTCAGTTGTAGCCATAATTGCGTAGAGTCAAATATTGACGCAGTTTATGGGCAAGGGGTGGTGAAATTTACACATTTTTGACTATAACTTCTGTTGTATTTGTCCGATTTTGTTCATTTTTTACACATAGATGCATGTAGCTACAACGCATCGATCTTTTAAATTTCACGTGAAAATACTTAACGGTGTGGCTAAAAACCGCGAAACTCTACTGCGGGGGAACGGGGGAAGATATTGACATGATTCAACAAACTTCATCTGCTAAGGAAATATAGTTATAAATTGAGTCGAAAGACTATGGTTTATTTAAAAACATTTATTCAGAAATTTCAATTAGCAAAAATAACATGCTTTGCATGCGTTTAGTTTAATGCTTGCTTTACGACTAACTTAATGGTAATTTACATTTCTGTTCTTACTTCTTTTCTTTTTAGTTCTCTTTCAATTCTTAGTTACATTTATTACTTAACGTCACCTACTTAACGTGATCAAGCTTATTAGTTTAGTTATGGGAATGGTTCTGTAACACCCCCTCCCTTAGTCACGAACTTCTCCTGGAGTTCGATTATCTTTGATACAATTTACAATTTAATTTTTTTTTTTTTTTTTACAGATGATAACAAAATATTAATATTTTAACAATTTTAAACATTCTGTATAATTTTAATCATAATATTTTTACGTTGTGGTATTTATAAACTTATCTTTTAGCTTTTACTTTATAATATATTATTCTAAGTAATATCTTCTCTTTTTGTAAACTATTATGTTTTGGATGGTACTTAATTTTTTCTCTTAATATTAAAAAGTGTATGTGTTTTTCATGTTCCAAAACTTTTCGTATATTTTATTCTTATATTTCTCAAAAATGCTTTTCTCAACACCTTCTTAATTTGTATTTTTTGTTATTTAATTCTCTTATTTTTCAGTATTTTTATTATTAATATTATTATTTTTCTCTATAGTATTTGCCTTTTTATAATGTTTTTAATTATTTTATGTGTTTATATATTTATTCTTATTTATAATTTATTACTCCTGGTATTTGTGCTGCCTCTTTATTCTCTGAGGGTGTACATTTCTGTTTCGTTCATCTACAGTTTTTCCATTTCTATATATTTTCCTCATCGGTTTATACTTTGGATCACTTTTCCTAATTCTGTCAATTTTAACAAAAATTTCCTCTCCATAATTTTCTGGTATTTCGATTCTATTTCTATTTTGTCGCTCAATCGTATTTTCTTGTATGTTTCTTAACTTATTATGTATCAATTTAAATTCATTCAAGTCAAAATTTGCATTAATAAATTGTATGGGTTTTTTATCTGTTACAGAGTGTATTGTGTTGTTATAATAAGTTACTGATTTAGTCATTCTTTTAATTATAGATTCTTTATTTTTTTGTACTTTTAATAACCTTAAATGCTCATTTATCGTTCCATGAACCCTTTCTATATTAGAATTGCCTGTCTTTTGTAGTGGTGATGAAAAATGTGCATTTAAATTTTCCGTTGAAAAATAGTCTCTTAAATAAGCGTTGTTAAACTCATTGTCAAAAATATACTTGTGTGGTTTTCCAAAAATTGAGTGTCTGTAATTTAATGCGTCTATAAAAGTTTGGCTGTTTCTATCATTTATTGGGACTATAAATAAATGTTTGGTAAACTTATCAACGAATGTAAAAAATATCTGTTTTTCAGCCATGTATAAATCTCCATGAATTATTTGATTAGGTCTCTCTGGGATTTCGGTTTTCTCAAATTTATATTGTTCCTGGTGTCTGTCATGCTTCGCTTGTTGACATATTTTACAATTATTAACAAATTTCGTAATTACTGTTTTTAGTTTTGGGTAATAATACATTTGTTTTAATTCCTTATAATTTTCATCAATTCCCCTATGATTTAATCTGTTGTGCTCTTTTTCTATTATTTCGAAAATAATTTCTTCCTCTTCTATATCCCTTAATAGTCTCGTACTCTTTTGTATTTTTATATTAGAATTGCCAAAGCTTTTCACGTATATTTTCTGAAACTTGTTGAATATATTTTCATCTGGACAATATAGCCCTATTTTTCCTTTTAAATCTAGATCTCTAAGTATTCTTATTGTTTCGTTTTCATTATCTAATAAATCTTCATGTATACATGTTCTCTTTGATTTAAATATTTTTCTTGTTTTTACTTTTTTGTATCTATTTTCGTTTGTTATAATTATTTGTGTATTAAAAAAGTTGGTTGGTTTTTCAGTTATAGGTATGTGGTCGTTTAATTCTTCTTTACCACTGTGAATTGTTGCACTTGTCGAAATTTTGTCATCATCATTTTCTATTCTTTCGTTTTCTATATCTGTATCACTTTTATCCTCATCTTCTAACTCATTCAACTGTAATCTGCTTAGGTAGTCGGCTACAGTATTTTCCTTTCCTTTAATGTATTCTATAACAAAATCGAATTCGTTTAGAGCTAATTTCCATCTCTGAAATTTTGAGTTTTGTTCTTTAAGATTTGCCAGCCAAATCAAGGGTTTATGGTCTGTCTGTAATTTAAATTTTCTTCCATAAAGGTATGGTCTGTAATATTTACAAGCCCAAACAATTGCTAGCAATTCCTTCTCTATCGTTGAATAATTTTTCTCACTGTCGCATAATGTTCTACTTCCATAACTAATCGGGTGTCCATCTTGCGACAAAACTGCACCTATAGCAAATAAACTTGCATCTGCAGTTAGAGTGAATTCTTTTCCAAAATCTGGGAATCTTAATATTGGGTAATCGGTTAAAAGCTCCTTTAGTTTCTCAAACGCATTTATATACTGTAAGTCATTAATGTCAATTTTCGCATCTTTTTTTAGGTACTTCACAATTGGATGAGCTATTTTACTATAGTCCTTAATAAATTTTCTATAATAACCCGTAATTCCTAAAAACGACTTGATTTCTGTTTTGGTTTTCGGAATATTTATTTCTTTAATAATTTCAATTTTCTTGGGATTTGGTTTTAGACCATTTTCTGTTATAATATGGCCCAAATATTCTGTTTCTTTTCTAAAAAACATGCACTTATCAATTTGTACCTTTAAGTTGTGCAATTTAAGTTGGTTAAAAATTTTATTAATTGAATCGACATGTTCTTCAATACTAGTGCTGAAAATTAGTATATCATCAAGATATACTACACAGATTGTATTGATAAAAGGTTGTAGCACGTGGTTCATCATTCTTTGGAATGATGCCGGTGCATTCTTTAAACCAAATGGCATTCGAACATACTCATAATGACCGTATTCTGTGGAAAAAGCAGTTTTATGTCTGTCTTCCTCATTTACTAGTATTTGATGGAATCCCTTTGCAAGGTCTAAAGTTGTAAAGTATTGTGCTTTACCTAATTTGTCGAACACGCTGTCTATATTTGGAATTGGAAACTTGTCTTCAATTGTGATTTCGTTTAATTTCCTGTAATCAATAACTAACCTGTATTTTTTTATTCCCGAATTGTCCATTTTTTTTGGGACCATCCATAATGGTGCATTATAAGGAGAGTTACTTTTTTGTATGATACCTTGGATCAACATATCGTCTATTTGTTTTCTTATTTCTTCTTTATGTATCTCAGGATATCTATAAATTTTTGAATAAACTGGCCTGTTATTTTCTGTAATTATTTTATGCGTTATTTCTTTTACGCTTGTTAGGTTATCGCCTTCTTTAAAAAATAGTTCCTGATTCTTGCTTATAATTTTTTTCATTTGTCTTATTTCTTCTTCATTCATCGATTCGTGTATTAACTTTTTTGATATTAATTCAATAGCTTCATTATACCCTGTACCTATAGGTACAAAGGGTATACTAGGTTTGTGCAATGTATGTAACGGACAGAAGGAGGCGTGGCAGACCCCAAGTCCTTTATACCAAAATGCTTATCATAACCTCGGGTAGCGATTGAGCCATGTCCGTCCGTCCGTCCGTCCGTCCGTCCGTCCGTCCGTCCGTCCGTCCGTCCGTATGAACGCCTAGATCTCAGAGACTATAAGAGCTAGAGACACGAAACTTTACCAGCTGGTGCGCATATTTCCTAAGCAGATGAAGTTTGTTGAATCATGTCAATATCTTGCCCCGTTCCCCCGCTGTAGATTTTCGCGGTTTTTAGCCACACCGTTTAATATTTTCATTTGAAATTTAACAATATCTTCACAAACAAACGAAACACAACGAATTTTGTAGAAAAAACGTTTTTTGACCGATTGGTCCTATGGGAGCTATATGATATAGTCAACCGATTTTGATAAAATTTGGTACAGTGTTGAAGATCCATTAAAAACTCCCGAATGCCAAATTTGGTTACGATATCTTCACAAACAAATGAAACACAATGAATTTTGTAGAAAAAACGTTTTTTTGACCGATTGGTCATATGGGAGCTATATGATATAGTCTACCGATAAAATTTGGTACAGTGCTTAGGAACTCTAAAAAATTATTGTGTGCCAAATTTGGTTACGATATCTTCATAAACAAACGAATTATCCATCTAAAACTTTTGGTTTTTTTCGAGGTCCTCTGAAACACCCCTATGGGAGCTATATTATGTAGTCCCGATATCAAAAAAATAAAATAAACTTGTCTCCTATGGATTAATAAGGGATCTTATCTGAAAGTTTGGTTGCTCTAGATCTTACCATCTCTGAGATCTAGGCGTTCATACGGACAGACGGACATGGGTATATCGACTTCTCTAGTCACTCTGATCATACTTTAGGTAACTTTGGGGGGTCTCCGACTTCTCCTTCTGTACGTTACATACATTTTCGGCTTGCACAAACACAATATACCCTTTGTACCATACGGTACAGGGTATAAAAATAGCTGAAACAGCAACTGAAGCAGTAGCCACGAGAAATCCGATTTCATCCAGTTAATAATGTTATTAACTAAAAAATGTGGTACAGTCGAGGCGGTGCCCGACAGTGGAATACCCTGTACCTTTTGTGTCAAAAAAATTTTTCCTGCATATTCCATCTAAGAACTTTCCAATTGGAATTTATTTTTTTTTGGTGAAAATCGATATTTATACCTATAAGTTCCCTAAATTTTTACCCATTTTGATGAAACTCGAATGTTACAACAAAGAATTTATTAAAAGTATACGGGGTAAGTTTCAAGTTGGTATGTTAAGGGGTGTGGGAGAAAACACGGTAAATGGATTGCGGGGGGTGGGGGGACCGCATCGATAAAATTTGGATGTGGATTTGTTCATTAGAGCCACATGAATGAGCTTACCAAAAATTGTGATTCTAGGTCAGTTGTAGCCATAATTGCGTAGAGTCAAATATTGACGCAGTTTATGGGCAAGGGGTGGTGAAATTTACACATTTTTGACTATAACTTCTGTTGTATTTGTCCGATTTTGTTCATTTTTTACACATAGATGCATGTAGCTACAACGCATCGATCTTTTAAATTTCACGTGAAAATACTTAACGGTGTGGCTAAAAACCGCGAAACTCTACTGCGGGGGAACGGGGGAAGATATTGACATGATTCAACAAACTTCATCTGCTAAGGAAATATAGTTATAAATTGAGTCGAAAGACTATGTTTTATTTAAAAACATTTATTCAGAAATTTCAATTAGCAAAAATAACATGCTTTGCATGCGTTTAGTTTAATGCTTGCTTTACGACTAACTTAATGGTAATTTACATTTCTGTTCTTACTTCTTTTCTTTTTAGTTCTCTTTCAATTCTTAGTTACATTTATTACTTAACGTCACCTACTTAACGTGATCAAGCTTATTAGTTTAGTTATGGGAATGGTTCTGTAACACCCCCTCCCTTAGTCACGAACTTCTCCTGGAGTTCGATTATCTTTGATACAATTTACAATTTAATTTTTTTTTTTTTTTTTACAGATGATAACAAAATATTAATATTTTAACAATTTTAAACATTCTGTATAATTTTAATCATAATATTTTTACGTTGTGGTATTTATAAACTTATCTTTTAGCTTTTACTTTATAATATATTATTCTAAGTAATATCTTCTCTTTTTGTAAACTATTATGTTTTGGATGGTACTTAATTTTTTCTCTTAATATTAAAAAGTGTATGTGTTTTTCATGTTCCAAAACTTTTCGTATATTTTATTCTTATATTTCTCAAAAATGCTTTTCTCAACACCTTCTTAATTTGTATTTTTTGTTATTTAATTCTCTTATTTTTCAGTATTTTTATTATTAATATTATTATTTTTCTCTATAGTATTTGCCTTTTTATAATGTTTTTAATTATTTTATGTGTTTATATATTTATTCTTATTTATAATTTATTACTCCTGGTATTTGTGCTGCCTCTTTATTCTCTGAGGGTGTACATTTCTGTTTCGTTCATCTACAGTTTTTCCATTTCTATATATTTTCCTCATCGGTTTATACTTTGGATCACTTTTCCTAATTCTGTCAATTTTAACAAAAATTTCCTCTCCATAATTTTCTGGTATTTCGATTCTATTTCTATTTTGTCGCTCAATCGTATTTTCTTGTATGTTTCTTAACTTATTATGTATCAATTTAAATTCATTCAAGTCAAAATTTGCATTAATAAATTGTATGGGTTTTTTATCTGTTACAGAGTGTATTGTGTTGTTATAATAAGTTACTGATTTAGTCATTCTTTTAATTATAGATTCTTTATTTTTTTGTACTTTTAATAACCTTAAATGCTCATTTATCGTTCCATGAACCCTTTCTATATTAGAATTGCCTGTCTTTTGTAGTGGTGATGAAAAATGTGCATTTAAATTTTCCGTTGAAAAATAGTCTCTTAAATAAGCGTTGTTAAACTCATTGTCAAAAATATACTTGTGTGGTTTTCCAAAAATTGAGTGTCTGTAATTTAATGCGTCTATAAAAGTTTGGCTGTTTCTATCATTTATTGGGACTATAAATAAATGTTTGGTAAACTTATCAACGAATGTAAAAAATATCTGTTTTTCAGCCATGTATAAATCTCCATGAATTATTTGATTAGGTCTCTCTGGGATTTCGGTTTTCTCAAATTTATATTGTTCCTGGTGTCTGTCATGCTTCGCTTGTTGACATATTTTACAATTATTAACAAATTTCGTAATTACTGTTTTTAGTTTTGGGTAATAATACATTTGTTTTAATTCCTTATAATTTTCATCAATTCCCCTATGATTTAATCTGTTGTGCTCTTTTTCTATTATTTCGAAAATAATTTCTTCCTCTTCTATATCCCTTAATAGTCTCGTACTCTTTTGTATTTTTATATTAGAATTGCCAAAGCTTTTCACGTATATTTTCTGAAACTTGTTGAATATATTTTCATCTGGACAATATAGCCCTATTTTTCCTTTTAAATCTAGATCTCTAAGTATTCTTATTGTTTCGTTTTCATTATCTAATAAATCTTCATGTATACATGTTCTCTTTGATTTAAATATTTTTCTTGTTTTTACTTTTTATACCCTGTACCTATAGGTACAAAGGGTATACTAGATTTGTGCAATGTATGTAACGGACAGAAGGAGGCGTGGCAGACCCCAAGTCCTTTATACCAAAATGCTTATCATAACCTCGGGTAGCGATTGAGCCATGTCCGTCCGTCCGTCCGTCCGTCCGTCCGTCCGTCCGTCTGTCCGTCCGTATGAACGCCTAGATCTCGGAGACTATAAGAGCTAGAGACACGAAACTTTACCAGCAGGTGCGCATATTTCCTAAGCAGATGAAGTTTGTTGAATCATGTCAATATCTTCCCCCGTTCCCCCGCAGTAGAGTTTCGCGGTTTTTAGCCACACCGTTTAGTATTTTTATCTGAAATTTAACAGAGCGATGCGTTGTAGCTACATGCATCTATGTGTAAAAAATTAACAAAATCGGACAAATACAACAGAAGTTATAGTCAAAAATGTGCAAATTTCACCTCCCCTTGCCAATAAACTGCGTCAATATTTGACTCTACGCAATTATGGCTACAAGTGACCTAGAATCACAATTTTTGGTAAGGTCATTCATGTGGCTCTAATGAACAAATCCACATCCAAATTTTATCGATGCGGTCCCCCCACCCCCCGCAATCCATTTACCGTGTTTTCTCCCACACCCCTCAACATACCGACTTGAAACTTACCCCGTATACTTTAAATAAGTTCTTTGTTGTAACTTTCGAGTTTCATCAAAATGGGTAAAAATTTAGGGAACTTATAGGTATAAATATCGATTTTCACCAAAAAAAAAAAAATTCCAATTGGAAAGTTCTTAGATGGAATATGCAGGAAAAACTTTTTTGACACAAAAGGTACAGGGTATTCCACTGTCGGGCACCGCCTCGACTGTACCACATTTTTTGTATCTATTTTCGTTTGTTATAATTATTTGTGTATTAAAAAAGTTGGTTGGTTTTTCAGTTATAGGTATGTGGTCGTTTAATTCTTCTTTACCACTGTGAATTGTTGCACTTGTCGAAATTTTGTCATCATCATTTTCTATTCTTTCGTTTTCTATATCTGTATCACTTTTATCCTCATCTTCTAACTCATTCAACTGTAATCTGCTTAGGTAGTCGGCTACAGTATTTTCCTTTCCTTTAATGTATTCTATAACAAAATCGAATTCGTTTAGAGCTAATTTCCATCTCTGAAATTTTGAGTTTTGTTCTTTAAGATTTGCCAGCCAAATCAAGGGTTTATGGTCTGTCTGTAATTTAAATTTTCTTCCATAAAGGTATGGTCTGTAATATTTACAAGCCCAAACAATTGCTAGCAATTCCTTCTCTATCGTTGAATAATTTTTCTCACTGTCGCATAATGTTCTACTTCCATAACTAATCGGGTGTCCATCTTGCGACAAAACTGCACCTATAGCAAATAAACTTGCATCTGCAGTTAGAGTGAATTCTTTTCCAAAATCTGGGAATCTTAATATTGGGTAATCGGTTAAAAGCTCCTTTAGTTTCTCAAACGCATTTATATACTGTAAGTCATTAATGTCAATTTTCGCATCTTTTTTTAGGTACTTCACAATTGGATGAGCTATTTTACTATAGTCCTTAATAAATTTTCTATAATAACCCGTAATTCCTAAAAACGACTTGATTTCTGTTTTGGTTTTCGGAATATTTATTTCTTTAATAATTTCAATTTTCTTGGGATTTGGTTTTAGACCATTTTCTGTTATAATATGGCCCAAATATTCTGTTTCTTTTCTAAAAAACATGCACTTATCAATTTGTACCTTTAAGTTGTGCAATTTAAGTTGGTTAAAAATTTTATTAATTGAATCGACATGTTCTTCAATACTAGTGCTGAAAATTAGTATATCATCAAGATATACTACACAGATTGTATTGATAAAAGGTTGTCGCACGTGGTTCATCATTCTTTGGAATGATGCCGGTGCATTCTTTAAACCAAATGGCATTCGAACATACTCATAATGACCGTATTCTGTGGAAAAAGCAGTTTTATGTCTGTCTTCCTCATTTACTAGTATTTGATGGAATCCCTTTGCAAGGTCTAAAGTTGTAAAGTATTGTGCTTTACCTAATTTGTCGAACACGCTGTCTATATTTGGAATTGGAAACTTGTCTTCAATTGTGATTTCGTTTAATTTCCTGTAATCAATAACTAACCTGTATTTTTTTATTCCCGAATTGTCCATTTTTTTTGGGACCATCCATAATGGTGCATTATAAGGAGAGTTACTTTTTTGTATGATACCTTGGATCAACATATCGTCTATTTGTTTTCTTATTTCTTCTTTATGTATCTCAGGATATCTATAAATTTTTGAATAAACTGGCCTGTTATTTTCTGTAATTATTTTATGCGTTATTTCTTTTACGCTTGTTAGGTTATCGCCTTCTTTAAAAAATAGTTCCTGATTCTTGCTTATAATTTTTATACCCTGTACCTATAGGTACAAAGGGTATACTAGATTTGTGCAATGTATGTAACGGACAGAAGGAGGCATGGCAGACCCCAAGTCCTTTATACCAAAATGCTTATCATAACCTCGGGTAGCGATTGAGCCATGTCCGTCCGTCCGTCCGTCCGTCCGTCCGTCCGTCCGTCCGTCCGTCCGTCTGTCCGTCCGTATGAACGCCTAGATCTCGGAGACTATAAGAGCTAGAGACACGAAACTTTACCAGCTGGTGCGCATATTTCCTAAGCAGATGAAGTTTGTTGAATCATGTCAATATCTTTCCCCGTTCCCCCGCTGTAGATTTTTGCGGTTCTTAGCCACACCGTTTAATATTTTCATTTGAAATTTAACAGAGCGATGCGTTGTGGATACATGCATCTATGTGTAAAAAATGAACAAAATCGGACAAATACAACAGAAGTTATAGTCAAAAATGTGCAAATTTCACCTCCCCTTGCCAATAAACTGCGTCAATATTTGACTCTACGCAATTATGGCTACAAGTGACCTAGAATCACAATTTTTGGTAAGCTCATTCATGTGGCTCTAATGAACAAATCCACATCCAAATTTTATCGATGCGGTCCCCCCACCCCCCGCAATCGATTTACCGTGTTTTCTCCCACACCCCTCAACATATCAACTTGAAACTTACCCAATATAATTAAAATAGCTTCTTTGACGTAACTTTCGATTTTCATCAAAATCGGTATAAATTTACGGAACTTATAGGTATAAATATCGTTTTGCACCAAAAAAAAAATAAATTCCAATTGGAAAGTTCTTAGATGGAATATGCAGGAAAAATTTTTTTGACACAAAAGGTACAGGGTATTCCACTGTCGGGCACCGCCTCGACTGTACCACATTTTTTTCATTTGTCTTATTTCTTCTTCATTCATCGATTCGTGTATTAACTTTTTTGATATTAATTCAATAGCTTCATTATACCCTGTACCTATAGGTACAAAGGGTATACTAGGTTTGTGCAATGTATGTAACGGACAGAAGGAGGCGTGGCAGACCCCAAGTCCTTTATACCAAAATGCTTATCATAACCTCGGGTAGCGATTGAGCCATGTCCGTCCGTCCGTCCGTCCGTCCGTCCGTCCGTCCGTCCGTATGAACGCCTAGATCTCAGAGACTATAAGAGCTAGAGACACGAAACTTTACCAGCTGGTGCGCATATTTCCTAAGCAGATGAAGTTTGTTGAATCATGTCAATATCTTGCCCCGTTCCCCCGCTGTAGATTTTCGCGGTTTTTAGCCACACCGTTTAATATTTTCATTTGAAATTTAACAGAGCGATGCGTTGTGGATACATGCATCTATGTATAAAAAATGAACAAAATCGGACAAATACAACAGAAGTTATAGTCAAAAATGTTAAAATTTCACCTCCCCTTGCCAATAAACTGCGTCAATATTTGACTCTACGCAATTATGGCTACAAGTGACCTAGAATCACAATTTTTGGTAAGCTCATTCATGTGGCTCTAATGAACAAATCCACATCCAAATTTTATCGATGCGGTCCCCCCACCCCCCGCAATCCATTTACCGTGTTTGCTCCCACACCCCTCAACATACCAACTTGAAACTTACCCCATATACTTTAAATAACTTCTTTGACGTAACATTCGAGTTTCATCAAAATCGGTAAAAATTTTGGGAACTTACAGGTATAAATATCGATTTTCACCAAAAAAAAATAAATTCCAATTGGAAAGTTCTTAGATGGAATATGCAGGAAAAATTTTTTTGACACAAAAGGTACAGGGTATTCCACTGTCGGGCACCGCCTCGACTGTACCACATTTTTTTGTTCGTACAATTCTGCATTTTCTGTGTTGTTTAAATACTCCTCTTCGCTTACCATAGTTTCTCTATTCGTGCCCATAAAAATCGGTATGGCTACGTCTGATACCTTAAGCAATTTGCTTCTATAAGATACTTCGGCTTCAATTGGATACAAAACATCGTTGCCTATTATACCGTCAAATGGTTTTTGAACTTGAAAATCCATTACTAAAAGTCTCATGGTGTATTTCTTTATTTTAAATTCGTCTGGCAAATAAGTTAGTATATATTTGTTAACATTTGTTTTATTGTCTGCTGTAACTATAACTTTGCACTGTTCTAAATTCTTTTCTAAATCTTTTGAAAAAATTCCTCTTTTTATAATTGAAGCTTCAGCTCCTGTGTCAACTAACATTTTTAATTTTTTTCCCATAATACTCAATTCAACAATCGGTAACTTTTTTGTACAAATGTTTGTGACAGAAAAATTTTCTAAGTGAAGTTCGTCTATTTCCATTTGCTCGATTTTTGTTTGCCTAGATTTATTTTGGTCGTTCCTTTCTCTTGTCTGTCCCGTATTTTGATCAAAGCCTCTTTGAAAACTTTGACTATTTGGGTTTTGATAGTAACTTCTATCTTGGCACTCATTTCTATTTTGATTTTGATAATATTGCCAATTACAAGGGTCATAAACATTGTTGCTTCTATTTTGGAAATTATATCGGTCATTGTTGTTGGTCTCATTTTGTGAATTTCTATAGCTTTGATAATAATTCCTATTTTGATGTTGATTTTGAAATTTATATTCACCACAACGCCAGCCGTTGTAATTTTGTCTATTATTTTTATAATTGTTGTTATAATTTTCTTGGCTATTTGAAAATCGATATTTGGTGTTTTCATAGTTTTTATTTTTATAATAATCGTTTTCGTTATTTTCATATTCATTGCTATTGTTTCTGTTATACATATTTTTATTATTGTAAACTTTACTTTTTGTCCAGTTATTTTCGTCTAGAATCTGATATGCTTCAGTAAGAGTTTTAATATTTCTTGCTATTAGTATGCTAGCTGCATTTATTGGTATTTTTTCCTTAAATATTCCTAAAATAACCTCTTCATTTGCCTCGGGTGTTCTATCTATTTGTTTATTTCCTAAGTGATATTTATTGTTCATTCTAGTTAGGGCACCCTGTAGGCATTCATACATTTGCGTTATGTTTTGATATCTAATTTTCTCTGCTTCTTCTTTTATTTGCAAAAATGATTCTGTTTCGCCAAAGTTTGCTATCAATATTTCCTTTATTTTTAACCATTCGTGCTGTTCCACACTATGTCGCAGTATTGCAACGTTTGCTTTACCTACGATTTTATCGCGTACTTGGTACATAACGAATTTGAAAGAGCTTGCCGAATATGCTGCCAAATTATGTCTTAAAAATTCTATTTTTTCTATAAATCTAACCAGCTCTGCTCCGGACTCTCCGTTATAAGGGGTGATTTCTTTGACGAATTTAAGTGGGTCCACGATGATTTCTTTCCCAGTTTCCATTTTGCTTTTGTTCGGTTGCGTTACTGATGGCTTTAGCTGCAGTTGATTTAATTCTTCTTTCTCTTTAGAGGTCTTCAAGCTTATGCCTTTTAGTTGTACTTCAATATCTTCAATTTCTTTATCAAGTTGTTGTGTTGTTTTAATTTGCTTTGTTTCCATTTGTTTTTAAGCTCAAAATTTTTACCGTTTAGTCACTTTTTGTAACTCACTTTGATTTCATTTGTTTTTTTTTTGTTCAAAATTGGTACAGTTTCTACAGCCACTTATTGTAACTGTGATTCTTAAAAATTTTATTATGTAAATTTCTGCAACGTGCTAAAGAACATTTTATTTTCTTAGCTTTATTTAAACAATGTCTGTTTAAAACTTGGTAGTGGTATTTGCTCCAAGTATGTATTTATGCAAAAAAAAATGTTTTAAAGATATTCACTGTTTAGAAAAAAAAATTTTGTTCCCTTAAGTCACTAAGGATATTCTTTCCTTGTATTTACAAGGTTGCAATTAGGATATTCACTCCTTCATTTTTTGTACAGTGTCACAAAGGATGTTCACTCCTTTTTATGTGGTCGAATATTTTGAAAAACGAACTTTGTTCATTTATTTATTCGCGGTTATCCTAACGACTGCGCCAGTTATAAATTGAGTCGAAAGACTATGTTTTATTTAAAAACATTTATTCAGAAATTTCAATTAGCAAAAATAACATGCTTTGCATTCGTTTAGTTTAATGCTTGCTTTACGACTAACTTAATGGTAATTTACATTTCTGTTCTTACTTCTTTTCTTTTTAGTTCTCTTTCAATTCTTAGTTACATTTATTACTTAACGTCACCTACTTAACGTGATCAAGCTTATTAGTTTAGTTATGGGAATGGTTCTGTAACAATATGCGCACCAGCTGGTAAAGTTTCGTGTCTCTAGCTCTTATAGTCTCTGAGATCTAGGCGTTCATACGGACGGACGGACGGACGGACGGACGGACGGACGGACATGGCTCAATCGCTACCCGAGGTTATGATAAGCATTTTGGTACAAAGGACTTGGGGTCTGCCACGCCTCCTTCTGTCCGTTACATACATTGCACAAACCTAGTATACCCTTTGTACCTATAGGTACAGGGTATAAAAATATTAATATTGAATAATTGATGGTGTAAAACAAACAACAAAGAAGCAACAAACAAACTACTTATTAAAAAGGTGTAAAACAAACAACAAATAAGCAACCAACAAATGACTTTATTAAAATGCTTAAAACAAACAACAAAAAAATCAACTAACAACCAACAACCAACAAACGACTCTACCCGCACAACGAGAAGCCTGGAAGAGAGAATTCGGAAATACCCCAACAAGACGTCTGGAAGAAGAAGACCCAATTGATGAGCATCAGGAGAAGAACCCGCCAAGGTAGGCTTTAGTAAAGCATATAAGAAATAGAATTAAAATTTAATAGAGAGAAAAAAAAAAATAATAATAATAGTTATAATAAATAAAAAATAAAAATTTTTACTTAAAACAAGGAATTCTAGCAAACAAATAAATAAATTAAGTAATACAATTCCATATAAAAAAAGGAAATAAAGAAAAATCCTGAAACACAAAATTAAGTTAAGTAAAAAATTAACATCAAGTTGTAAAGGCGTAAAGCGAGCAAAGCTCTAGTCCCAAAGTGGAGGACTTAATTTCCGATTTGTCAAATTTTAGTCTAAGAGAAAAAGAAATGGCTGCTGGGGCACCCACTAGCACGAATAGCAGCACAATGACTGCGGATCTGATTAGGGTTCTAATAGATTCTAAGGTCAAGACATTAAAAGATGAGATCGAATCGCTTAAGGTTCGATTAAATTCAGCACCAGGAGCTGTCGCAGATTTTAAGCCCGAAACAATTAGTAGTACCATATTTTGTGACGAATCTTTTGAGATCATAAAGTCGGTTCCGACTTTTTCGGGAAGTTACGGCGCTTATGTGAGTTGGAGGGAGTCTGCGGAGACTGCCATGTCCTTGTATGTTAGGGGAAGTCGCCGATATTACGCGGCATTGACAATTCTAAGAAATAAAATTCTGGGTGGCGCAAATGATGCACTGACCAATCATGGTACAGTTCTTAATTTTGACGCAATTCTATCGCGCCTCGATTTTGTTTATAGTGACAAACGGCCGATACATATAATTGAGCAGGAACTGAGCGTTCTTACGCAAGGTAAACTGTCAGTTATAGACTATTATAATGAAGTCAATAGGAAATTAACCCTCTTGACCAATAAAACCATTATGACATACGGGAAAGGTAGTGAAGTCACTATCGAATCGAATGAAAAGCACAGGCAAAATGCACTCCGAGTTTTCATTACTGGCTTAAATGGTCCAATTTCCGAGATTTTATTCTCGATGAACCCGACCGATTTGCCAAATGCCTTGGCATCAGTCCAAGAACTGGAGTCCAATCAACTCAGAGCTCAATTTGCCAATCGATTTGGAAGCCAAGTTGATAGATCAGGATCACACAATTCTAATATAAGGGGTAATAACAGAAATGACTCTAGATCCAATAGTTACAATCAAAACAACTTGCGTTTTGATAATAGAAAAAATGTGGTACAGTCGAGGCGGTGCCCGACAGTGGAATACCCTGTACCTTTTGTCTCGCAAACAATTTTTCCTGCATATTCCATCTAAGAACTTTCCAATTGGAATTTTTTTTTTTTTGGTGAAATTCGATATTTATACCTATAAGTTCCCTAAATTTTTACCGATTTTGATGAAACTCGAATGTTACAACAAAGAACTTATTTAAAGTATACGGGGTAAGTTTCAAGTTGGTATGTTGAGGGGTGTGGGAGAAAACACGGTAAATGGATTGCGGGGGGTGGGGGGACCGCATCGATAAAATTTAGATGTGGATTTGTTCATTAGAGCCACATGAATGAGCTTACCAAAAATTGTGATTCTAGGTCACTTGTAGCCATAATTGCGTAAAGTCAAATATTGACGCAGTTTATTGTCAAGGGGAGGTGAAATTTGCACATTTTTGACTATAACTTCTGTTGTATTTGTCCGATTTTGTTCATTTTTTACACATAGATGCACGTATCCAAAACGCATCGCTCTGTTAAATTTCAAATGAAAATATTAAACGCTGTGGCTAAAAACCGCGAAAATCTACAGCGGGGGAACGGGGAAAGATATTGACATGATTCAACAAACTTCATCTGCTTAGGAAATATGCGCACCAGCAGGTAAAGTTCCGTGTCTCTAGCTCTTATAGTCTCCGAGATCTAGGCGTTCATACGGACGGACGGACGGACGGACGGACGGACGGACGGACGGACATGGCTCAGTCGCTACCCGAGGTTATGATAAGCATTTTGGTATAAAGGACTTGGGGTCTGCCACGCCTCCTTCTGTCCGTTACATACATTGCACAAATCTAGTACACCCTTTGTACATTTATAGGTACAGGGTATAATTACCAAAAACCAAATACGTTCCACCAAAATAATTTACGTTTTGATAATAGGAATTTCCATAGACCCAATACGTTCAATCAGAATCGTTTTCGTTTCGACAATAGAAACAACAGATCAAACGGCTTTAACGCAAGGGGATCGACCCAGATTCAACCAAGACCAGAACCTATGGAGGTCGACGAGTCTATTCAAAGACAAGGACCCCAGGGAAGTCGTCAGTTTTTCGTAAGAAGGGAATCGGGACCCTCTCACAGTCAACAGAATTTCGAAAAAACAAAACGTGAAAGAAGCGAAAGCGGTTTTCATCCCGCCAACAAACAGTTTCGCCCTAACAACATAGAAGAGAACCATTTTTTAGACCAGAGGGAAACACAGGTTTACCCTACGTCCATAGAGCAGACAGAGAATCAGGGAAAGAATTGATCGCGTTGATTCACACAGGTGCCACCGCGTGTTATGTTAGGAAAGATTTATATAAAAACAAGAACAAATTAGCTATAAGGAAAAGAGTGAGAACGTTACATGGCTTCAGCGTTATAACTTACTATCACTATATTACGATGTTTAGAAAGAAATTTATTTTTTACGAAATAGAAAACCTAGGAGTAGATATATTGGTTGGGTGGAATTTACTGAAAGCCATAGGGGCAAAAGTAAACACTATAACCTATGGCGGTTACACAGAGAAAATGGTGGAAATGGGGGATTCAAGAGTTGAGTATCCCAGACCACTAAACAACATTATTATGAAGAAATATTTCAAAAGACATCCAGATAGGAATGCAAATAAAGATAACCTCAGTACGCTTGCTTGTAATGGTAGCGAGCCTGAGTATTCGAATGACGCGAAAAAAGAATATGAAAACAGTTTGAGAGAAGCACCTCTCGAACACGCCGACGATGATTAAAATTCCGTCAATATTAATAAAAAAGGTTTGAGGAAAAAATACCTCGAGCATGCCGACGATGAAAAAAATGCCGTCAATACTTATAAAAAGAGTTTGAGGAAGAAATACCTAAAACACACCGACGATGAAATAAGTTCCGTCGAAAATAGCTCGAGAAATGAAGCTAATAAACAATCTGTAACTAAGAAACCAGAAAATTTGGCTTTAAATGCCAGCTCCTTGAATGGTCAAGAGAGCGAAAAAGCCGAACGTTTAAGTGAAATTATAATTAAAAAAATGTGGTACAGTCGAGGCGGTGCCCGACAGTGGAATACCCTGTACCTTTTGTCTCGCAAACAGTTTTTCCTGCATATTCCATCTACGAACTTTCCAATTGGAATTTATTTTTTTTTTGGTGCAAAACGATATTTATACCTATAAGTTCCGTAAATTTATACCGATTTTGATGAAAATCGAAAGTTACGTCAAAGAAGCTATTTTAATTATATTGGGTAAGTTTCAAGTTGATATGTTGAGGGGTGTGGGAGAAAACACGGTAAATCGATTGCGGGGGGTGGGGGACCGCATCGATAAAATTTGGATGTGGATTTGTTCATTAGAGCCACATGAATGAGCTTACCAAAAATTGTGATTCTAGGTCACTTGTAGCCATAATTGCGTAGAGTCAAATATTGACGCAGTTTCTTGGCAAGGGGAGGTCAAATTTGCACATTTTTGACTATAACTTCTGTTGTATTTGTCCGATTTTATTCATTTTTTACACATAGATGCATGTATCCACATCGCATCGCTCTGTTAAATTTCAAATGAAAATATTAAACGGTGTGGCTAAGAACCGCGAAAATCTACAGCGGGGGAACGGGGAAAGATATTGACATGATTCAACAAACTTCATCTGCTTAGGAAATATGCGCACCAGCTGGTAAAGTTTCGTGTCTCTAGCTGTTATAGTCTCCGAGATCTAGGCGTTCATACGGACGGACAGACGGACGGACGGACGGACGGACGGACATGGCTCAATCGCTACCCGAGGTTATGATAAGCATTTTGGTATAAAGGACTTGGGGTCTGCCACGCCTCCTTCTGTCCGTTACATACATTGCACAAATCTAGTATACCCTTTGTACCTATAGGTACAGGGTATAATAATTCGGTCTAGCCGAAGTCCGTACAACGCGCCTGTTTGGCCCGTACTCAAGAAAGGTTTTAACACTGATGGAAGTCAAAAACATAGATTGGTATTTGACTACAAAAAATTGAATCAACAGACCATACCTGATAGATATCCTATGCAAGACCCTTCGGTCATTTTGTCCAACCTAGGAAAGTCTCGCTATTATTCAACAATTGATCTGGAATCTGGTTTTCATCAGATTCAAATGGCAGAAAAAGATATCCCAAAAACTGCTTTTTCGATAAACAATGGTAAATATGAGTTTATCCGTATGCCTTTCGGCTTATCCAATGCACCTCGAATTTTCCAGAGGGCAATGGACGATATTTTGAGGGATAAAGTGGGAAAAATCTGTCACGTCTATATGGACGATATCATAGTATTTTCAAAAACACTCGAGCAGCATTACCAAGATTTATTGACAATAGTTCAAATATTAAAAGATGCTCATATGAAAATATCTCTCGAAAAGTGTAAATTCTTTAAAAAGGAAACCGAATTCCTCGGTTTCGTTGTATCCTATAATGTGGTCAAAACTGACCCACACAAGATAGAAACTATGGTGAAATATCCAATCCCGCGAAATATACGCGAATTAAGAGGTTTTCTCGGATTGACAGGATTTTATAGGAAATTCGTCCGCAATCACGCGGCCATAGCCAAACCTCTGACGAAATATTTAGGGGGACATAACGGCATGGTAACTAAAAGAACATCAAGAAGAACTTTTATTGAATTAGACCAGGATGCTATAAATGCCTTTAATAAGCTCAAAGCTAGCCTAGTATCCCATGTCGAGCTGGTACAGCCAGACTATTCAAAAAATTTTGTATTAACAACTGATGCTTCTGACATGGCTATAGGGGCCGTATTGTCTCAAGAGGGACATCCAATAATTTTTATTTCAAAAACATTAAGCCAAACAGAACAAAACTATCCGGCAAATAAAAAAGAACTGTATGCCATTGTTTGGGCGTTGAAAACACTTCGAAATTATTTATATGGTTTGACCGGTTTCGAAATACAAACCGACCACCAATCATTAACTTTTGACGTGTCACCTAATAACCCTAACGCTGACTTAAAAAGATGGTACTCTTTCGTGACTAGTTTCGTACCAAAATTGGTATATAAACCCGGTACAACGAATGTAGTAGCAGATGCGTTGTCGCGAGTAAATATAAACGTTCTAACACATGAGGACGATGAATCCTCAAGTTCTGATAGATACCATAACCTTAGCTAAAATAAACCTTTTTAACACAAGAATATTGAATGAGGACGACATGTCCCACATTTTCCGGCACGAAAACAGATCCCTAGTCCTAACAGACTTGCTGGATGCCTCAAGCTTTAAGATTCTACGTAACAAAAATCTATTAGTAATTTATATCAAATACCCCGTTGTGATTAGATCATGCGAGCTTTACACCTCTAGAGCCATAGCGAATAAAAAAGGTAAATTGCTGATTGACAATCAGGTGGCTCGTTGCCAAAATAACTATTATCAAATAACTAAATTTAAGAAGGAAATTTTTAATTGTTACGGTCAAATTACCAATAAAGAAAATTGTTTTATAAAATTATTAAATGGACAGAAAGCAAACTGTTCAAGAATAAGAGAGGGAAACAATAAAATTGAAGAATTACAAGAAGGAGCCGTATTAATTACCGGCCAAAATATTGTTAATAGTACCACCCTTAATGGTGTTTTTTTAATACTTTTTAATTATACGACAACAATAAATAACAAAACATTTGAAAATCCGTCACGGAAAATTTTGAATTACTTACAACATAAGCAATTTCTCGATTACGAGATCAATAAATATGTAATTTCTAATAATTCAGACCTTTCATTCGATAACATAAATATATTAAATCCCTTTGTAGAGTTCAATAACGTCAAATATCCATTGTCGTATTTTATAATGACGTTTATAATATTGTACTTCATATTAATAATTAGTTATAAATCAATCAAATTGTTAAGGAGGCTTCGGCAAAGCAAAATAAATCTAAACTCAAGCCAAAATTCGGCAAATCCCGATTCTTTACCAGAATCTTTAAATATTGCACTAAAGCAATTATCTGAAAACCCATAATGGTCCGGGACGAACCATTTTAACAGGGGGGAGAGTTATGTGATGGCTTGCCATCCGTTTAATATTGTCTTTAAATACAAATTTACTTTGTAAGCAAATTATCAGCTTGCAATAAGATACTTCATTTCCGTTGCATGGCTTGCCATGAACTTCAAATAAGCTTAATAAGCTAATTCTAAAAGTCGCTGCAACCGCACTGCTGCACAATTTAAGCAGATACTTCGCGCTTGCGTAACGATGTCACCTGAGCTTTTGATAAGAATTATCAAAGTTGCATTCTCAGCGCTTATCGCGAGAATTGCCAAAAAAGCATTTCCAAACGCTTAACGTGGGAACTGCAACATTGCAGTTTTTGAATAACTGCTTGCCGAGGTTTCTTGCAGGCAAACAAAGAAAATGAAAAACAGTCTTAAATGAGTCTTAAATGAGTCTTAAATCAGTCGCGGTATAAGTTGAAGATTGTTAATTGAATATTAAAAATAAAGTGCGCTCCGCGCAATATACAAATAAAAAATTATTTTTTTATTTTAATAACACACCTATGATTTAATTTGTATATTGTCATTGGGAAAATAGTTGTCGGCTAGAAATACACATTCATTTCGTCTTGTCGCTACCTCCTTATTATACAATACAAAAGTGCGTATTTTTAATATTTAAATGAAACATTAATTTTCTTATAACAATAAAAAATTAAAAAAATTGTAAAAGAAAAAGAACAGAAATGATGGAAAACAACAAAAAAAAAACAAATTAACATTCAGCTTGAGAATCGAACCTCGACACATTAGACTATGAGTCGCACACGCATTCCACTAGGCCATTGCCACTGCGCGCGTTGCATTTGCAAAATTTCATGTAGAAGCAAATGTTCAAATGCAAGCAGAAACTATTCTGTGTATTTTTTGGCTGACAAATTTTTAGTGTTTGTCTATATGTGACGTCACGCGCTCAAATTCTCTTATCTGAATAACTAACATGCGAAGTGTGCCTTCCTCTCTTGTTTACTTCGGTTGTCTACATGATATACTCATTGTACAAAATGCTTATATCAAAGCATACTTTTCAGACTATTTCACTTTTTACACCTTATAATTCATAGCTTATTAAAGCACAAGTCCATATAAGACAGTTTCAGAAGATTCATGTTAACTCAATTTTTTATTTGTGCTACAGTTCTTATATTTTTTACTTTTTAATGTCAACTGTTTGTATGCGATACACAGTTTAGCGATAGTTATTTGATACGTCATTCGAGACACAGTTTGTAATTTAGGTTGGGGTTTAATAATTCATAGTTTATTAAAGCACAAGTCCATATAAGACAGTTTCAGAAGATTCATGTTAACTCAATTTTTTATTTGTGCTACAGTTCTTATATTTTTTTACTTTTTAATGTCAACTGTTTGTATGCGATACACAGTTTAGCGATAGTTATTTGATACGTCATTCGAGACACAGTTTGTAATTTAGGTTGGGGTTTTATTTTTGTTCTAATTTTTTGGTGGTAACCAAACAAGAAGCATTTTCCAAAAACTATGTTTTAAGACATTTATAGATGAAACTTAGTATCTGCTGGCTTGACTTGTTTGTCGATTGTAAAACAATTTGTAACGGAGTGGGAGGGATATGTCTAGTCGACATAGCAGTTGATATGGCCTCGTTGTGGTGGTCCCGGTGCGAATCAAATGGTACACGGAAATTTAGTATAGCATTGGGGATGTTATCGTAGGTATGTCCCGAAATGAGTAAAGAATTTGGATGCAGGCACGGCACACAGCCTTCCGCAAGCTTTTTTAGACTGAGATGCCATAATGATTTTGTTAAACTTTTCATCGCTTAAAACTTATTAAAGATATATATTAATTTATTGTACTTTATTATGTATGCCATTGCAGATGTCAATTCAAAAGCTTAACGATAATTCAAACTCGGGCTATGTTAGCTCCGAGGAGACGGACTCATTGCTAGTTTCAAATCCATCGAAAGGCAGATCCGCATTACTGCGGCAAGTCAAAAATAGTTCAGCAAACGGACGAACTGCGAACAATATGGCTTCCACGTCGGGTGGCAAACCAACACTGATACGTCAGGATCGGACTTCCACATATTTGACCAGCCCGCAGCAGTCGCAGCAAGCACGTATGGGCTCCGAGGAGAGCATGCGTGGCGGTCTAAGCGGCACCGGCTCTGTCCATGACGGAGACATCGAACAGGGGCTACGTGCATCCATTGTGCCTGATATAGAAGTACACGAAGAGGACCAAGAACTAACACAAAAAACATCAACGACCACAACAATATCGGCTTCGGCCTCTGTTGCCGGCGGCACGACCAAGAATCAAGATCACCACCAAAAGCAACCGACCATATCAATTATGAATTTACAACTTAAGCAGCCGTTCAACAGCCATCAGCTGCAGCAGCAACAGCAACACGATGGTACCCATCATATGCCCAACAGTCATCCAAATCTGGGCACATCATCATATCAAAACCTATCATCTAGCATACCGCCCAGTGCGCCCAGCCGTTGTCGAGCATTTCGAAATTGTAGTCGCCGTGCTTCCACCACGCCCATATCAACCGGAGGCGGTCAGATAGATCGCTCAGCATCTCGCGACAGTGTGAAAAGTGCCTTCCAACAGGGAAACCTAACCAGCTCGATGGCTATATGCATATCAAATTCCGCCCTACAGCAGCATCAGCTACAGCATCCGCAGCAGCAGCAGCATAACCAACATCCACATTACTATTAACAACAGCAACAACAACAACAACAATCTCATCCACATTTATCGCAACAACAGCAAGTCCCACCAGTGCTCATCACGTCATCGCCCACAAATGGTTCGCGCATCATACGGCAGAGCTCCCAGCCGCAGTCCAGTACCACGGCCATCTGTTGTGGCAACCATAGCTCTTGTGGTCATTCACATACCGTACCGAACGTGTCTCTCAAGCAGCTGCGCGAAAGTACAACAGATGGTATAGCGGGTATTGCTGCCGATTCTCTAAGGATCAATGGTGGAATGCGGCCATTCAAGCAAGTAAGTGCCAAACAGACAGAACCTGCTACTAGGTATATACTATATACATAAGTTTATGCGCTGTCAATTGTACATAATACATGTACATGCCAGCTACTACACTCTGTTTGTATAGTATTAGTTAAGTCTACATATAACTCTAAGAATTCCAATGAATTATGCAAAAGACAGTACTGTCTGTCATCCAAATCATTTGCATTAATACTCTACACTAAACGACTCAATCAAGTTCTTGTGCCCTATTCGATTTGGAATATACTCATACCCCGATACATCGATACTATATTTTGGTATAATAAATTATTTATTAATTTTTTAATTTATTGCATCCAATTGTTACTCTATAAATGATGAATAAACAATAGAGTTCTGCATGACTGCATTCATTTCTAACACGACTTTACTGTAGTGAGTACGAATTAAAATTGTGAGTACAGTAAAAATAAAATGAGAGAAGTAGTTGCAGCAGTGTGCAAACCCATTTTGGCAAAGAGAGTAACTATGCTCTCACGCTTATAATGGCATTTCTTTTTTAATCTATCTCTTTTATTGCACTCGCGCTCTATGAAGTTTTTCTCAATTACTCTTTCAGACTCATTTTTTCAAACGTTTTCATACACTGCACTGCACAGTGTTTTGCAAAATGGCTACACTAGTCTGAAAACACATTCAGAAAAACAATATTCATTCAAAAGAGTACAGCATGTTTTTTCCAAATGAATTTGCAGTTTCGGATGTTTTCATGCAGACCTCTTATACGCAAGTACAGATCTGAGTATCAGAGTAATTATGCGGTTTAGTCAAACAAAGATGAATACATTACAGACATTTTAGTTTGGAGCAATCTCAAAATAAATACTAAGTTCGAAATAAATAGATTCTCGAAACGAAATGAATACAAAAAAATGTGGTACAGTCGAGTCGGTGCCCGACAGTGGAATACCCTGTACCTTTTGTGTCAAAAAAATTTTTCCTGCATATTCCATCTAAGAACTTTCCAATTGGAATTTATTTTTTTTTTTGGTGCAAAACAATATTTATACCTATAAGTTCCGTAAATTTGTACCGATTTTGATGAAAATCGAAAGTTTCGTCAAAGAAGCTATTTTAATTATATTGGGTAAGTTTCAAGTTGATATGTTAAGGGGTGTGGGAGAAAACACGGTAAATCGATTGCGGGGGGTGGGGGGACCGCATCGATAAAATTTGGATGTGGATTTGTTCATTAGAGCCACATGAATGAGCTTACCAAAAATTGTGATTCTAGGTCACTTGTAGCCATAATTGCGTAGAGTCAAATATTGACGCAGTTTATTGGCAAGGGGAGATGAAATTTGCACATTTTTGACTATAACTTCTGTTGTATTTGTCCGATTTTGTTCATTTTTTACACATAGATGCATGTATCCACAACGCATCGCTCTGTTAAATTTCAAATGAAAATATTAAACGGTGTGGCTAAAAACCGCGAAAATCTACAGCGGGGGAACGGGGAAAGATATTGACATGATTCAACAAACTTCATCTGCTTAGGAAATATGCGCACCAGCAGGAAAAGTTCCGTGTCTCTAGCTCTCATAGTCTCCGAGATCTAGGCGTTCATACGGACGGACAGACGGACGGACGGACGGACGGACGGACGGACGGACATGGCTCAATCGCTACCCGAGGTTATGATAAGCATTTTGGTATAAAGGACTTGGGGTCTGCCACGCCTCCTTCTGTCCGTTACATACATTGCACAAATCTAGTATACCCTTTGTACCTATAGGTACAGGGTATAAAGACATTTTAATGGAGAGTTCGGCGAAATAAGAATAGCATAATAAGCTGAAAATACTATGCTAAAATGATTAAACATTTTCGGGTCGATGGATTAGAATAAGTGTGAATGATAATGCCCAGTGAGGGTAGTAAATATATCAATGGCTAGACTTTTTGTTGATCTAAAGTGCTTTGCTTAGGAAGATTTATTTTTTCTATCTGTTAGTGATGATGGCGTTACGACTTCTAACTTCTAAGAAAAATAGATGTAATCAAAATTAAGAAAAATTTGAAACATTTTTTTAGTAAAAATTTATGTTGTTGGATTCTTCCTACGTGTTCAAAGACATAGACAAAAATAAAAGATAATCCAAGAGAAACGCTATAAAGGACTAAAACAAAATAATATTTGCTCTGAACGCAAAATGTTTTTACTCATCGAGCAATATCATCCACCAATTTGTTGTTGGGATATTTCTACAGTCCTCATATGGGTCTTACGGTCTTTCGAAAGTCAATTTCTCGTTTTCAGCGTTTCTGCTTTATTCCGAGTAAAAATTTGTATATTTTGGAACACTGCTTGGAACTGCTTGTGTGTTGCGTACCAAGCTTTAGGGAATAGTTTCGTTTAGCTTGAATTTGCTTGATATTTCATATTGTATTTTCAAACGATTCATGATACGATTCTTACTCGTACGATCCCAACTGATCACGCGGTTTTCAGAGTTCCAAAGATTTCATCGTCCAACTTTAAAGCTACAATTTCAATCAAGAGACCAAGCAGTTCCGTAAATAGTAGGCATAAATTTTGAACTAGAATCAAGAATTTCGATACGCTTTGTATAAACATTTAAAATCTTTTCATAATATTCATATGTTACCAATTCGAATGGGTACAATATTCACAATGATTGTAAAAAACATTTGCATTCATAAATGGAGCGGATGCATTCATATTGTATGTATCATTGTATCATTTTTGGCAATAAACTAAGATCATCTGCATTTAGGCCAGCTCGTTGTTGGAATATAAGTATCTAAGAACTTCAAATTAATTAAGTTGCGTTTCATAAGTATCTTAGTATTTGACAAAAATTATACATTTTTTGTTACTCCTATGTGTTGTGTTTGTTATATACTTATGTTTTTTTTTTTTATTAATGCTCAGGTTGATCTAAATAGAACAGAATTAAGACTATTGCTATCTTTAGTACAAGTAGACTTATTCAGAAATATTTTAAAATATATTTTTATAAGTTTTATTGTTATTTTGCGCTTAGTTAAATACTATAAAAGTAGTATATTGTTTTCTCAGTATAAACTCCATGGCATACATAGCTCAATTCGTTATGACTTTTTAAACTGTACTAATCGAATCAAATCAACTCATTTATTTTCATACTAGAGAGGTGCACAAAATGTTCTAAACGTCGCAAGCACTGAATTTCACTGCAGAGCTGACAGCAGAACAAAATGTTTTGATGTTCTGTTTGCTTCAAAACAAAACCTTCAGTGCTTGAACTACCTTTGCTTCACAGTGCTTGAATATTTCAAAACACTAGAACATCACACAAAATGCTTGAGTGAAGCAAATTTTCGGCAAGCATAGCGAGTGCCCTAGAATGTTTTGATTTTTTGCGCAGCAGACATAATATTAAGCCACACACAGACACAAGCAGATTGTTTGTTTGTGTTAGTCAAAAAAACCACCACCAAAATCATTGCAACAACAAAAACGTTCTACTATGCTTGAAATGTTCTACTTCAGTTCTAGTTTAGTATGGTGCTACTTTCATTTTGTTCTACTTCAGGCTTGTTCTGTTTCACTTTTGTTTTGATGTGCTATTGCTTGTTTTTAACCAAGCACTTTTGACACTGAAGTATTTGTTTTTTTTTCAAGCCAAAGACATGAAGTGCTTGAAATAACAGCTGATGGCTTACAAGACAGCTCTCTATTTCATACGACATTCATAGTTATTTTATGCCAAAATTTTATATTCGAAAAATAAATGGAATTAAGTTTTTGTTAGCATTATCTGGGCTGCCACAGAAATCTCTAGAGATTTGGGGCACAGTTTGAGCTCAAACTCCATAGGTGCCACAGAAATCTCAGAGATTTAATTTTTCGTACAATTGCTTACGAGAATGGCAGAAAAGAGTTGCTATTGTTAAAAAATAATTTTACTACATTTAGACTCTTATTGAATGACATGATTTTTATGAGTGATTTAAGAAAGTTAATTTATTATTGGATAAGTCGCAAACTTGTTGCATATTTTAAAACTTTTTGCTTCAAATTTCTGATAAATTGGAACTCAAACACATGAGTTTGAGTGATCAACCAAAAAAATTTTTTGGGTGAACCAACTAGGATTCCAGCAAGGTCCCAGTTTTCGAGTATACTCATTCATTATGAATATTACTCTATAATCCCCATACATACTAATATGCTATGTTTTTGGGCTAATGAATATAAATTGTGTTTTCTTGTTATATTCGTTTGTTTTTCTTTTTAAATAGTTTATATAGTCTTTAATGTGTAGAAAAGCAAGACTTGCTGGCCCCACTCAAATCCAATTAGTAGAAAATCAATATTACTCATACGCCACTTGTGCCCACCAATTATTGTTTCGGACATGATTTATAATATTGTTGTTTAGCTTAAGGGGGGGCATCAGGAATGAGATAGGAAACTCAAATCGGCTAGAATTGATTGCTCACAAATTAACTGGCATGAAGTTTTTGCTATAAGAGTCTATGCGTATAAAAAATAAGCATGGGTAAGAATATGTGAAGCGGGAGACCTTGAAAATTGAGACCTTCAGCTTTGAGTGCTTAAAGTAAAGTCAAATCTCGCAAAATTAATACAAATTTTTTTTTTATATATATGGGTACTTATTTGTTTATTTGTAATCTGTCCAAAGCATAATTAACACATTTTATTTTAAAAATATTTATATGATTGGCTTGACTCCAATGACCTAAACCAATATAAATAAATAAACATAATTAAACTTTTTACTCCAAAAAAAATACAAGAGTTTAAAATATTTTGTAGTATATCTAAATTTTTTTTTTTAGTTTGAAGAGCTTTAAATAATGCATTTTCTTAGGTAAAGAATAGCTTCGTAAAAATTTAAAATTATTTTGAAACAATTTTTTAAATTTAAAATTAAAATATTTTGCTTAACAGAAGAAGAAAATGAATGCTCAGATTTTAAGAGTGTAAATTTATTGGCAACAAAATAATAAGTTTATTTAAAATTTTTTTATTATTTTTTTTTAATAATCTTAAATTACAATTTTTTTGAAACCATTTTATTTTTTTTTATTTTTTAAATTTGAATTGTTTTCTATTTTGCACATAATGATAATAACAAATGAGTAAATTGTAAATGTTTGAATTGGTGACGTCACTAATACAGCTTCGATAAATGTTCGTACAGAAGGTAGTACCTTGAATTACATTATTACATTATTTTTTACGCGAGAATAAAAAATATAAGCCCTCATTTGTATAGAATTTGCAGAGCCAAACACTTTTGTTTATTTATGTTATTGTAAACACAAATATGAGACAACTTGCTTGCGCCATCTAGCGGCCACACTAAACAGAAAAGTAAATGATGACGCGGGCGTACGCAAAAGTCATTTTGTATACAACGAATTTTAGTAAATAAAAAGATTGCATTTAAAAGTGATCCGCTTCTTATATTTTTACCCCCCATGTAGCGCAATGTAAATTGTTTGTCTGCGTCTGTCAAACCCGTGCTCTATAACCAATAAGTGCCCCAATCCAAAAATATATTCTTCACACTGGAAATGACCTTACCATGATTGATGAATGTTTTCACTCTTTGACATTTGCTGTCGCGTTTCGTTTATTCTATACCATGCATATACATATATATCTATATATCTTTTTTTGTGTTTTTTTTTTTTGGAATTTTGTCTTGACGCAGAAACTCGAAGCTATAGATAATTGCGGATGGGTGTCCGGACTAATGGGCAATACGACACTCCAGCAAAGCTAAACAGATACTTTAGCCAACAGTCGTTAGTAGTAGAGGCTAGGTAAGGGTCAATATACACGCGCTGGGGCACACAATCGTCCACACATAAATGAACCCTGTCAATATCGTTTAACATAAAAAAACAAAAATAAACAGCAGCCTTATTCCAAAAAAAAAAAAAAAAAAAAATGGAAAAAAAGCTTCGCAAACATTTTGTAGCCACTAACAAGTGCAAAAGCTGTTGCCAACTATGCTAACTTGGCTAGGACGACGACGACGACGACTGCAGGGCATAGCGCCCTACGACCCGAACCCCAAGATGTTGACTATACATATTATAAGTAGAGGGAAACGCAAAAAAGAAAACATTTGACAAGGCAGTCAGTAGCCATATAAGTGCATTCGTTATGAATTCGCTTGAAAAAATTTAATTTCTCTTTTGGGGCCTGAATTGTAAAGTATAATCGTGCCCTTTTTTTTTGCATTTTTTTTTCTTGGAATTCTTTTTTTTTTTTGCCTCAAAGCGCTACGATAAAGATTTACATAGTTGTGTAGCATACACAGAAAGAAAAACGTGTGAACCGAGAAAAAGAACAAGATGAAGAAAAGTTAGTTACAAATTGGTGGATCCCAAAAGTATACCTATAATTAATAGCTTAGAAAAATAATATTAAAAGAAATATAAAAATATAGAAATAATACATTTCTTAGATTAAAGTGACTTTTTTTTTGAGCATTATATAGTAAAACTTTTTTGTAGCGAGTTCGAAAGAAAATTCGTAACACAGAAATTATGTTTTTTTTTTTAATTTAAAGAAATTTTTAATTTATGTTTGGATTAAAATCTTGCAACTGGTTAAATTTTTGTATGGTAGCTATACGAAATAGTGAACCAATTTTGATCAAACTTTACACAAATATTTTGTCTATCTAGTTTGTTAGAGTCCAAGATAAAAACTTTTTATTTGAGCCTTATACAGTCGAACTTTACTGTAGCAAATTCGAAAGAAAATTGGAAGTTATAGGTTTTTTACATTTTTGTTTACGTTTTTATTTTTAATTTAAAGAAATTTGTAATTTTTGTTAGGATTACAATTTTGCAGCATGCTGCCGCAATGAAAAACTGGTTCAATTTTTGTATGGTAGCTATACGAAATAGTAAACCAATTTTGATCAAACTTTAGACAAATATTTTGTCTATCTAGTTTATTAGAGTCCAAGATAAAAACTTTTTATTTGAGCATTATACAGTCGAACTTTTCTATAGCAAATTCGAAAGAAAATTGGTTATTATACGTTTTTTAAATTTTTTTTATTTTTATTTTTTTTTAATTTAAAGAAATTTGTAATTTTTATTTGGATTACAATTTTGCAGCATGATGATATGAATTTTGCAAGCTGCCGCAAAGAAAAACTGGTTCAATTCTTGTATGGTAGCTATACGAAATAACAAACCAATTTTGATCAAACTTCACACAAATATTTTGTCCATCTAGTTTATCAGAGTCCAAGATAAAAAATTTTTATTTGAGCCTTATACAGTCGAACTTTTCTGTAGGGTATACGTACGATTTCTTTTTGTGAAGAGAATTGGTAATACAGAAAATTTATGTTTGTTGACATTTTTAATTTTGTTTATTTTTAATTTAAACAAAATAATTAATTATTACTTGTATAACCCTTTTGCATAATGATGCAATGTATTTTTCAAGGTGGCGCAAAGAAAAACTGCTTCAATTTTTGCTTAGTAGCTATGTGAAATAGTGAACCATTTTTGACCAAATTTTATACAAATGTTTTAGACTAAACAAAATATAACTGAAATAAATTTGGTCACTATATTTAAAAAATAAACAAATGTTTTTTAACATATATTTATGTGTATTTCATATTAGTCTACACATTTGCGTGAAGTTGGATCAAAATTGGTCCACTATTTCATATAGCTACCTAAAAAAAAATTTTAGCCCGCGCTCTCTTTTTCAGCGAGACACGTAATAAGTAACCTGCGTATTGCGTGACCTTCTTCAAATTATGCAAAAACCATCAGTATCCTCAAGAGATAGTTTCCAAATCTTTTGCGAAATTCCTCGTTGCGTCATAAAAAATTTCATAAATAATTTCCCATATCTACTTCTGCGATATTTTCACAGCATAAAAATGTTAGTGATGGTATTTTATTGCCTTTTCTGCAACTTTACTGGTTTTTCTTTTTTATACGGAGAGCAAATATTCATGTATTTTCTTTCTGCTGCAAAAATTTGCTCGTTTTATAAACTAAAAACAAAAACTCAATTGCAGACTTTAGAACTTCTAGAAAGATAAAATAAAAATAAAATTTTAATAAATTATAAAAAGCTGCATTGAAAAAATGCTGGGATATCTCAAATGGAATTTTTGTTTTTATATGAAGTTTTGTGATTCCGTGCGAAATATTTCAAACTGCGTATAGGCATTTTACAGTTACCGAGAGCTTTTCGTAAAGCTTTTATATGCCAAGTTATAATATTCGAATGTATTTTGTTATGTTTAAAAAAAGCTTTTGCACTTAATTATGCAACGTGCCATGAACTTTTCATTTATTGGAGCATTAAAGTAAAGTAATATACATATATACATACACACACTTATATATAAATATACACATATATATATGTATTTGCATATGCTTAGTCAGGTATGTATGTGTATGTGCTATATGCAATTTACTTTACGCTCGAAAACTTTTAATGCCTGCTGAGCTTCAAGCTTAGCATGTCTTAGAGCAGGTTGAAAAATTAGAAGCAATTATCAAGCAGTTTAATTTTTATATTTTCGACTCAATTTAAGGCCCCTACGCAGACACGAAAAATAAACAAAACTTCATATAAAAAAAACGCTCACAAACGTTTGGTCACAAACTGTTCTTGCAGGTGGTATGTAGACCAGTGTCGCTTGTTTTTTTGTTTGGCGCACTCAGCAAAAACAGCTGTTCGGTTTTGGCGCCATAAACAAAACTTATGTGCAGGTATTTATTTTGGACGCGAAATATATGGTTGGTCGACTAAATTGTTGCGGATCGTTGGGAAAGGATGAGAAAATAGCTATAATAAGAAAATAATTCATTTGTAACATTAATGTGCGTTAAAATACGTCTATGCAATTCGTCCACACTCAGTTCTGCGCGTTAAATATGGGGTCACCCAAACACTCCGCCTTTCCCTGTGTATTGCCTCCTGTCATCGCTTTTTTTCCTCATCCAACAATTCAATTGCAATGCATGTCATTATCATTGCATTGTTTACACACAATAGCAAAAGTAATAAACGTTGACGATAATTCATGTTTTATTTCGCGCCTTTTAAAAATTAGCTATTTGTAAACAAAAAGCAGCTGATTATCGATAATAATTCCGATAAAATGCACATTTTGCTACTAGAGACACACTGTTCCTTTCGTGACCAAATTAAGTCTGTCTTTTTGCTAGGTGGCTGTTTTCGTGTCTCCGTAGGGGCCTTTAAATTCAAGATTTGCCAGTGCTTTAAATTCGTTTGAGAAACTTAAGTGTTGAACAATTTAAAATGCCGGATCGTTTATGGTTATTGTGTGGCGCCATCCATGGCCGGCAGCATTTAGCAGCAAAAGCGTTCGTTTGATTTTACTAGTAAAAGGGTCTAGTTGGATAAGGTAGCAAAACTTTTATGTCTTTAGTTACATTATTTTACATAATTCATGTTATTTACTTTGAAAAATGCAAAATAATTTTGCTACATTTACGAGTCATAAACAAAATATTTTTATTGGAACAGCTTTCATCTATCATCTTGTAGTAGTAGCTTAAATAAATTTTACTAAGTTCGTTTTAAGAAAACTCAAATAATATTTGGATTTTTATGTAATAATCTATACAAGTTTATAAAACTTTAACTTCAATTATTATTATATAAGCTATATAAGTATCTAGTATTCTTGGCCAACTCTCTTAAATGTTTAACTATATACATATACCTACTATATATATAATAATGATCTCAAAATTTCCACACAAATACTATACAACACATACAACTCTTAAATAGTTACAATTTTTATGTATTGTACAATTTCTAACTTGACTAATTTTCTAATTTCTCTCTAATCTCTACTAATCATACGCATACAAAATTCTCTTTAGGGCGTTCTTCTAATGCCTTTGTCCGAAAGCCGAAAATTGCGACTTAGAAGGGCTTTCACGGAGGCCACTAACGAAACACTACAATACTCCAAAATGGTATTTAAAAAAAATGTGGTACAGTCGAGGCGTTGCCCGACAGTGGAATACCCTGTACCTTTTGTGTCAAAAAAATTTTTCCTGCATATTCCATCTAAGAACTTTCCAATTGGAATTTTTTTTTTTTTGGTGAAATTCGATATTTATACCTATAAGTTCCCTAAATTTTTACCGATTTTGATAAAACTCGAATGTTACGTCAAAGAAGTTATTTAAAGTATATGGGGTAAGTTTCAAGTTGGTATGTTGAGGGGTGTGGGAGAAAACACGGTAAATCGATTGCGGGGGGTGGTGGGACCGCATCGATAAAATTTGGATGTGGATTTGTTCATTAGAGCCACATGAATCAGCTTACCAAAAATTGTGATTCTAGGTCACTTGTAACCATAATTACGAGGAGTCAAATATTGATGCACTTTATGGGCAAGGGGCAGTGAAATTTGTACATTTTTGACTATAACTTTTTCTGTATTTGTCCGATTTTGTTCATTATTTACACATAGATGCATGTATCCACAACGCATCAACCCTGTACCTATAGGTACAAAGGGTATACTAGATTTGTGCAATGTATGTAACGGACAGAAGGAGGCGTGGCAGACCCCAAGTCCTTTATACCAAAATGCTTATCATAACCTCGGGTAGCGATTGAGCCATGTCCGTCCGTCCGTCTGTCCGTCCGTATGAACGCCTAGATCTCGGAGACTATAAGAGCTAGAGACACGGAACTTTTCCTGCTGGTGCGCATATTTCCTAAGCAGATGAAGTTTGTTGAATCATGTCAATATCTTTCCCCGTTCCCCCGCTGTAGATTTTCGCGGTTTTTAGCCACACCGTTTAATATTTTCATTTGAAATTTAACAGAGCGATGCGTTGTGGATACATGCATCTATGTGTAAAAAATGAACAAAATCCGACAAATACAACAGAAGTTATAGTCAAAAATGTGCAAATTTCACCACCCCTTGCCAATAAACTGCGTCAATATTTGACTCTACGCAATTATGGCTACAAGTGACCTAGAATCACAATTTTTGGTAAGCTCATTCATGTGGCTCTAATGAACAAATCCACATCCAAATTTTATCGATGCGGTCCCCCCACCCCCCGCAATCGATTTACCGTGTTTTCTCCCACACCCCTTAACATATCAACTTGAAACTTACCCAATATAATTAAAATAGCTTTAAAATAGTAACTTTCGATTTTCATCAAAATCGGTACAAATTTAAGGAACTTATAGGTATAAATATCGTTTTGCCCCAAAAAAAAAATAAATTCCAATTGGAAAGTTCTTAGATGGAATATGCAGAAAAAATTTTTTTGACACAAAAGGTACCGGGTATTCCACTGTCGGGCACCGCCTCGACTGTACCACATTTTTTTGAATACATTTTTCTGGTTATGCGTACTATACAATACTTGAAATACAGTGCTGCTCAATTGAATAGGTTCATTATATTCGATAAATTGTTGAAAAAATAAATTCTTTATGACGGGACAATTATACAAATTTTTACTGAACTAGAAATGAAATAGAATCGGAAACACAAAGTCGGTTCCAACTTTAATCTACACTGTACCTCCAACCACAGCTCAATATACCTTAATTCACGAAGTTACAAAGGTATAATAAGTTCGTGCTGATGAAGAAATTATATAATCGTATGAACCAAAGGAATCTCAGAGACTATATAGAGAGTTAGGGAGCTCAAATTTCAGCAAGAAACTTAAAAACTTGGAAACTTAAAAAGAGATCCACTTTGGGATACTCTGTACCACCCAACACATTGCAATTAAATCCATCAACTAAACAGACGAATTTTGCACAAAAAACGTTTATATATATAGTCAACCGATTTTGATCAAATTGGGTACAGTGCTTGGGAACTATAAAAAACTTTCGAGTGCCAAATTTGGTTATGATAACTTCATAAACAAACGAATTATCCATCTAAAACTTTTTGTTTTTTTCGAGGTCCTCTGAAACACCCTTATGGGAGCTATATAATATAACCGCGATATCAAAAAATAAAATAAACTTGTCTTCCCTGACATAATAACGCATCTAATCTGAAAATTTTGTTGCTCTAGTTCTTACCATCTCTGAGATGTAGACAGACCCTAATCATATTTTAGGTATCTTTGGGGGGTCTCTGACGTATCCTTCTGTATGGTACATACATTTTCGGCTCGCAAAAACTTAATATACCATTTTATACCAGGGTATAAAAAAACATGTTACTTTTTGAACTGCTCTCCTATAAACTGCACTTTACTTTTAACATACTCCAGTCTGCCTCAACAGTTCGATATATTAATTTATTAAAATCCGTACGGAACTTCAGAAGTTATAGCCAAAAATGACCATGTTTAATACCCTTTGCTCCTCAAGCTGTTTGTGAAGAACCAATGTATAGTTAACAAAAAAAACAAATTCAAAAATTGTCTATTCAAATTTTTTTTTAAAGATTTTAAGGCAACATTTTTATTGGCATTACATATTAAATGCAAGAACACGCAAAAACTGAAACTTGTGACGTCACTCGCTAAAATTCTTCTTGTCTAAATAGCTCTAATGCGCAATATGCTTTCTACTCTGCTGATAAACATAAAATCTATATTAAATTATTTTTTATTTTTGCCCCTAACAATTCATAACTTATTAAAGCAGTAAGTCCATATAGTTATAAATTGAGTCGAAAGACTATGTTTTATTTAAAAACATTTATTCAGAAATTTCAATTAGCAAAAATAACATGCTTTGCATGCGTTTAGTTTAATGCTTGCTTTACGACTAACTTAATGGTAATTTACATTTCTGTTCTTACTTCTTTTCTTTTTAGTTCTCTTTCAATTCTTAGTTACATTTATTACTTAACGTCACCTACTTAACGTGATCAAGCTTATTAGTTTAGTTATGGGAATGGTTCTGTAACACCCCCTCCCTTAGTCACGAACTTCTCCTGGAGTTCGATTATCTTTGATACAATTTACAATTTAATTTTTTTTTTTTTTTTTTACAGATGATAACAAAATATTAATATTTTAACAATTTTAAACATTCTGTATAATTTTAATCATAATATTTTTACGTTGTGGTATTTATAAACTTATCTTTTAGCTTTTACTTTATAATATATTATTCTAAGTAATATCTTCTCTTTTTGTAAACTATTATGTTTTGGATGGTACTTAATTTTTTCTCTTAATATTAAAAAGTGTATGTGTTTTTCATGTTCCAAAACTTTTCGTATATTTTATTCTTATATTTCTCAAAAATGCTTTTCTCAACACCTTCTTAATTTGTATTTTTTGTTATTTAATTCTCTTATTTTTCAGTATTTTTATTATTAATATTATTATTTTTCTCTATAGTATTTGCCTTTTTATAATGTTTTTAATTATTTTATGTGTTTATATTTTTATTCTTATTTATAATTTATTACTCCTGGTATTTGTGCTGCCTCTTTATTCTCTGAGGGTGTACATTTCTGTTTCGTTCATCTACAGTTTTTCCATTTCTATATATTTTCCTCATCGGTTTATACTTTGGATCACTTTTCCTAATTCTGTCAATTTTAACAAAAATTTCCTCTCCATAATTTTCTGGTATTTCGATTCTATTTCTATTTTGTCGCTCAATCGTATTTTCTTGTATGTTTCTTAACTTATTATGTATCAATTTAAATTCATTCAAGTCAAAATTTGCATTAATAAATTGTATGGGTTTTTTATCTGTTACAGAGTGCATTGTGTTGTTATAATAAGTTACTGATTTAGTCATTCTTTTAATTATAGATTCTTTATTTTTTTGTACTTTTAATAACCTTAAATGCTCATTTATCGTTCCATGAACCCTTTCTATATTAGAATTGCCTGTCTTTTGTAGTGGTGATGAAAAATGTGCATTTAAATTTTCCGTTGAAAAATAGTCTCTTAAATAAGCGTTGTTAAACTCATTGTCAAAAATATACTTGTGTGGTTTTCCAAAAATTGAGTGTCTGTAATTTAATGCGTCTATAAAAGTTTGGCTGTTTCTATCATTTATTGGGACTATAAATAAATGTTTGGTAAACTTATCAACGAATGTAAAAAATATCTGTTTTTCAGCCATGTATAAATCTCCATGAATTATTTGATTAGGTCTCTCTGGGATTTCGGTTTTCTCAAATTTATATTGTTCCTGGTGTCTGTCATGCTTCGCTTGTTGACATATTTTACAATTATTAACAAATTTCGTAATTACTGTTTTTAGTTTTGGGTAATAATACATTTGTTTTAATTCCTTATAATTTTCATCAATTCCCCTATGATTTAATCTGTTGTGCTCTTTTTCTATTATTTCGAAAATAATTTCTTCCTCTTCTATATCCCTTAATAGTCTCGTACTCTTTTGTATTTTTATATTAGAATTGCCAAAGCTTTTCACGTATATTTTCTGAAACTTGTTGAATATATTTTCATCTGGACAATATAGCCCTATTTTTCCTTTTAAATCTAGATCTCTAAGTATTCTTATTGTTTCGTTTTCATTATCTAATAAATCTTCATATATACATGTTCTCTTTGATTTAAATATTTTTCTTGTTTTTACTTTTTTGTATCTATTTTCGTTTGTTATAATTATTTGTGTATTAAAAAAGTTGGTTGGTTTTTCAGTTATAGGTATGTGGTCGTTTAATTCTTCTTTACCACTGTGAATTGTTGCACTTGTCGAAATTTTGTCATCATCATTTTCTATTCTTTCGTTTTCTATATCTGTATCACTTTTATCCTCATCTTCTAACTCATTCAACTGTAATCTGCTTAGGTAGTCGACTACAGTATTTTCCTTTCCTTTAATGTATTCTATAACAAAATCGAATTCGTTTAGAGCTAATTTCCATCTCTGAAATTTTGAGTTTTGTTCTTTAAGATTTGCCAGCCAAATCAAGGGTTTATGGTCTGTCTGTAATTTAAATTTTCTTCCATAAAGGTATGGTCTGTAATATTTACAAGCCCAAACAATTGCTAGCAATTCCTTCTCTATCGTTGAATAATTTTTCTCACTGTCGCATAACTTCCATAACTAATCGGGTGTCCATCTTGCGACAAAACTGCACCTATAGCAAATAAACTTGCATCTGCAGTTAGAGTGAATTCTTTTCCAAAATCTGGGAATCTTAATATTGGGTAATCGGTTAAAAGCTCCTTTAGTTTATCAAACGCATTTATATACTGTAAGTCATTAATGTCAATTTTCGCATCTTTTTTTAGGTACTTCACAATTGGATGAGCTATTTTACTATAGTCCTTAATAAATTTTCTATAATAACCCGTAATTCCTAAAAACGACTTGATTTCTGTTTTGGTTTTCGGAATATTTATTTCTTTAATAATTTCAATTTTCTTGGGATTTGGTTTTAGACCATTTTCTGTTATAATATGGCCCAAATATTCTGTTTCTTTTCTAAAAAACATGCACTTATCAATTTGTACCTTTAAGTTGTGCAATTTAAGTTGGTTAAAAATTTTATTAATTGAATCGACATGTTCTTCAATACTAGTGCTGAAAATTAGTATATCATCAAGATATACTACACAGATTGTATTGATAAAAGGTTGTAGCACGTGGTTCATCATTCTTTGGAATGATGCCGGTGCATTCTTTAAACCAAATGGCATTCGAACATACTCATAATGACCGTATTCTGTGGAAAAAGCAGTTTTATGTCTGTCTTCCTCATTTACTAGTATTTGATGGAATCCCTTTGCAAGGTCTAAAGTTGTAAAGTATTGTGCTTTACCTAATTTGTCGAACACGCTGTCTATATTTGGAATTGGAAACTTGTCTTCAATTGTGATTTCGTTTAATTTCCTGTAATCAATAACTAACCTGTATTTTTTTATTCCCGAATTGTCCATTTTTTTTGGGACCATCCATAATGGTGCATTATAAGGAGAGTTACTTTTTTGTATGATACCTTGGATCAACATATCGTCTATTTGTTTTCTTATTTCTTCTTTATGTATCTCAGGATATCTATAAATTTTTGAATAAACTGGCCTGTTATTTTCTGTAATTATTTTATGCGTTATTTCTTTTACGCTTGTTAGGTTATCGCCTTCTTTAAAAAATAGTTCCTGATTCTTGCTTATAATTTTTTTCATTTGTCTTATTTCTTCTTCATTCATCGATTCGTGTATTAACTTTTTTGATATTAATTCAATAGCTTCATTTTGTTCGTACAATTCTGCATTTTCTGTGTTGTTTAAATACTCCTCTTCGCTTACCATAGTTTCTCTATTCGTGCCCATAAAAATCGGTATGGCTACGTCTGATACCTTAAGCAATTTGCTTCTATAAGATACTTCGGCTTCTATTGGATACAAAACATCGTTGCCTATTATACCGTCAAATGGTTTTTGAACTTGAAAATCCATTACTAAAAGTCTCATGGTGTATTTCTTTATTTTAAATTCGTCTGGCAAATAAGTTAGTATATATTTGTTAACATTTGTTTTATTGTTTGCTGTAACTATAACTTTGCACTGTTCTAAATTCTTTTCTAAATCTTTTGAAAAAATTCCTCTTTTTATAATTGAAGCTTCAGCTCCTGTGTCCACTAACATTTTTAATTTTTTTCCCATAATACTCAATTAAACAATCGGTAACTTTTTTGTACAAATGTTTGTGACAGAAAAATTTTCTAAGTGAAGTTCGTCTATTTCCATTTGCTCGATTTTTGTTTGCCTAGATTTATTTTGGTCGTTCCTTTCTCTTGTCTGTCCCGTATTTTGATCAAAGCCTCTTTGAAAACTTTGACTATTTGGGTTTTGATAGTAACTTCTATCTTGGCACTCATTTCTATTTTGATTTTGATAATATTGCCAATTACAAGGGTCATAAACATTGTTGCTTCTATTTTGGAAATTATATCGGTCATTGTTGTTGGTCTCATTTTGTGAATTTCTATAGCTTTGATAATAATTCCTATTTTGATGTTGATTTTGAAATTTATATTCACCACAACGCCAGCCGTTGTAATTTTGTCTATTATTTTTATAATTGTTGTTATAATTTTCTTGGCTATTTGAAAATCGATATTTGGTGTTTTCATAGTTTTTATTTTTATAATAATCGTTTTCGTTATTTTCATATTCATTGCTATTGTTTCTGTTATACATATTTTTATTATTGTAAACTTTACTTTTTGTCCAGTTATTTTCGTCTAGAATCTGATATGCTTCAGTAAGAGTTTTAATATTTCTTGCTATTAGTATGCTAGCTGCATTTATTGGTATTTTTTCCTTAAATATTCCTAAAATAACCTCTTCATTTGCCTCGGGTGTTCTATCTATTTGTTTATTTCCTAAGTGATATTTATTGTTCATTCTAGTTAGGGCACCCTGTAGGCATTCATACATTTGCGTTATGTTTTGATATCTAATTTTCTCTGCTTCTTCTTTTATTTGCAAAAATGATTCTGTTTCGCCAAAGTTTGCTATCAATATTTCCTTTATTTTTAACCATTCGTGCTGTTCCACACTATGTCGCAGTATTGCAACGTTTGCTTTACCTACGATTTTATCGCGTACTTGGTACATAACGAATTTGAAAGAGCTTGCCGAATATGCTGCCAAATTATGTCTTAAAAATTCTATTTTTTCTATAAATCTAACCAGCTCTGCTCCGGACTCTCCGTTATAAGGGGTGATTTCTTTGACGAATTTAAGTGGGTCCACGATGATTTCTTTCCCAGTTTCCATTTTGCTTTTGTTCGGTTGCGTTACTGATGGCTTTAGCTGCAGTTGATTTAATTCTTCTTTCTCTTTAGAGGTCTTCAAGCTTATGCCTTTTAGTTGTACTTCAATATCTTCAATTTCTTTATCAAGTTGTTGTGTTGTTTTAATTTGCTTTGTTTCCATTTGTTTTTAAGCTCAAAATTTTTACCGTTTAGTCACTTTTTGTAACTCACTTTGATTTCATTTGTTTTTTTTTTGTTCAAAATTGGTACAGTTTCTACAGCCACTTATTGTAACTGTGATTCTTAAAAATTTTATTATGTAAATTTCTGCAACGTGCTAAAGAACATTTTATTTTCTTAGCTTTATTTAAACAATGTCTGTTTAAAACTTGGTAGTGGTATTTGCTCCAAGTATGTATTTATGCAAAAAAAAATGTTTTAAAGATATTCACTGTTTAGAAAAAAAAATTTTGTTCCCTTAAGTCACTAAGGATATTCTTTCCTTGTATTTACAAGGTTGCAATTAGGATATTCACTCCTTCATTTTTTGTACAGTGTCACAAAGGATGTTCACTCCTTTTTATGTGGTCGAATATTTTGAAAAACGAACTTTGTTCATTTATTTATTCGCGGTTATTTTCCGACTGCGCCAGTTATAAATTGAGTCGAAAGACTATGTTTTATTTAAAAACATTTATTCAGAAATTTCAATTAGCAAAAATAACATGCTTTGCATGCGTTTAGTTTAATGCTTGCTTTACGACTGACTTAATGGTAATTTACATTTCTGTTCTTACTTCTTTTCTTTTTAGTTCTCTTTCAATTCTTAGTTACATTTATTACTTAACGTCACCTACTTAACGTGATCAAGCTTATTAGTTTAGTTATGGGAATGGTTCTGTAACAATATGGGCACATTACTAGTATTTATAGCATACTTTTTGGGATATTTTAGTTTTTTTTCAATCTTACAATTCTCAAGTGAGCACAAGTCCCATAAAGAGCAGCGTGAGCGTATTTAAATTTATATTTTTTCTTCTTTCTTCGAAATTCTTCGTAATATTACCAATAATAATCTTTGAGTTCTTTTATGATGGTGTGTTGGATAATTAAGGCTAAACTGTATCGAAATATGTTTTGTAAGAATGGTTACTTGCTATTACCATGAAATAGTGTAGTTCAAAATATTTACTCAACCAAAACGTCTTGTTCAAACGAAATATAGAGATAAACTTTAGCTATTTATTTCATCAAAGATCTTGTAGACTATTAATTTGGAAACCCAAATTTTACCAAAAGATGAGCATAAATAATTAGAGATGTAAGACTTCTCAATTGATCAAAGATCTCGAAGACTAACATCTTGTCAGCCCAAATCTTACAATGAGAGTTACTTTCCCAAAGCTTTCTGTACCATCAGAGAATAGTTGTATAAGCAGTGGCGGATCCACAGGGGGACTTTCAGGTACGAACCACCTCCCCCCACAAAAAAAAAAATTTTGTAAAAATGAGCTGACAATATTTTGTGAGCTCTGATATAAAAACACTTCGAAGTCAAAACCCCTACCCCCCAGACCAAATCCGCACCTAACTCTAAGTAAAAAAATGTGGTACAGTCGAGGCGGTGCCCGACAGTGGAATACCCTGTACCTTTTGTATCAAAAAAATTTTTCCTGCATATTCCATCTAAGAACTTTCCAATTGGAATTTATTTTTTTTTGGTGAAAATCGATATTTATACCTATAAGTTCCCTAAATTTTTACCCATTTTGATGAAACTCGAATGTTACAACAAAGAATTTATTAAAAGTATACGAGGTAAGTTTCAAGTTGGTATGTTGAGGGGTGTGGGAGCAAACACGGTAAATGGATTGCGGGGGGTGGGGGGACCGCATCGATAAAATTTGGATGTGGATTTGTTCATTAGAGCCACATGAATGAGCTTACCAAAAATTGTGATTCTAGGTCAGTTGTAGCCATAATTGCGTAGAGTCAAATATTGACGCAGTTTATTGGCAAGGGGTGGTGAAATTTGCACATTTTTGACTATAACTTCTGTTGTATTTGTCCGATTTTGTTCATTTTTTACACATAGATGCATGTAGCTACAACGCATCGCTCTGTTAAATTTCAGGTGAAAATACTTAACGGTGTGGCTAAAAACCGCGAAACTCTACTGCGATGGAACGGGGGAAGATATTGACATGATTCAACAAACTTCATCTGCTTAGGAAATATGCGCACCAGCTGGTAAAGTTTCGTGTCTCTAGCTCTTATAGTCTCTGAGATCTAGGCGTTCATACGGACGGACGGACGGACGGACGGACATGGTTCAATCGCTACCCGAGGTTATGATAAGCATTTTGGTATAAAGGACTTGGGGTCTGCCACGCCTCCTTCTGTCCGTTACATACATTGCACAAATCTAGTATACCCTTTGTACCTATAGGTACAGGGTATAATGAAATATGTTTATTTTTAAAGCCTTTAGTGGCACATTGGCTGGCTGGTATCGCCTAAGCTGCTTGGTTGATTGCTCGCTTTGTGAATTTTTTCTTTAATTTAAGCCAGCTTAAAAAGGCTTCCGTGTTTAAGCTCCTTGCAAAGGAACTACTAATATCGAGAGACTACTCATCGAGTTCCGGATGTCGATCTCTCTAGTGTGGTGGCCATTGTCTCGACATGATGGTACAAGCAATGGCTTTACCAGCTGGTGCGCATATTTCCTCAGAAGATGAAGTTTGTTGAATCATGTCAATATCTTCCCCCATTCCCCCGCAGTAGAGTTACGCGGTTTTTAGCCACACCGTTTAATATTTTCATCTCAAACTTAACAAAGCGATGCGTTGTGGTTACATGCATCTGTGTACACCAAAAGTTATTGTCAAAAATGTGGTACAGTTGAGGCGGTGCCCGACAATGGAATACCCTGTACCTTTTGTTTCAAAAAAATTTTTCCTACATATTCCATCTAAGAACTTCCCAATTGGAATTTATTTTTTATTGGTGAAAATCGATATTTATACCTTTAAGTTCCCTAAATTTTTACCCATTTTGATGAAACTCGAATGTTACGTCAAAGAAGCTATTTTAATTATATTGGGTAAGTTGCAACACATTCAAAGACGCAGAAAAGTCGGTGGTATGACTCAACGCTCTAGCGACTTAGCGCCAGAAACGATATCTGGCTTTGAGACAGTTTACGGAATGGCCATAACGCCAGAGCTTCAACTGGTCATATCGCCGTAAAATCACCTGGTGTTCCAAATAAAAAATGGAAATAAAGTAAAGTGTAATTTAACGCACTCTGTTTAATGCTACATAAATTAAAAATATAATAATAATAAACATCCTTTCATTCAGATTTTATTTAATTGTGATATTTTTTAAGTTCATCTCAATTTATTTTTTTTTAAACCAATTCATTTTCTTAAACAAACATAAAACTTCATATTTTTTTAAGTATGTTTCATTTTTGAAAAACACCTACACCTTCGTTATTTGGTATAAATATTAATTAAATCTATTTGGTAAAACAATGTTAAAAAAAAATAAAACTTAAATTTTTTAATGTTTTTCAATATTTTTTTTTTTGCCGAAAGATGTCAAAAGTTACAATACATTTTTATAATATTTAATAGAATATATACTTCTTATTTAGATAGTGAAATAAATTGATTTATTTTGTAGGTAAATATAAATATATTAACATTGCTCAACAAACGATTTTTTAGTTATTTTCATTTAAAAATTATTTTTTTTTGCCGAAAGATGTCAAAAGTTACAACACATAAGACTTAAGGCCAGAAACGATATCTCGCTTTTAAAATATCTCAATTGGTTTAGAAAATATGATTTTTTCAACGTTTTTTCGGCTTCCGTGCCACTGTGCGCCGCGACAATAGCAAAATCAATGCTTCCTGATTGGTCAAAACGCGTGGCGCCGCAGTCACAATAAATTTACGCACAAGCAGATTGATGGCGCGCACAGTGGCACGGCAGCCGAAATTGGTTTGGAAAATATTAATAACATATGTACATATTTTTCAATGGGAAATGTTGCACAGGCAACAAAATCCAACTTCCACAACATATTGCGCAGCTTTCAGATATTGTATCATTATGTATGAGTACTCATTTTAAAGACGACTTTTCTTTCAACTACAATTTAATTCATTAAAATATCTCAATTGGTTTAGAAAATTTGATTTTTGCAACGCTTTTTCGGCTTTCGTGCCACTGTGAGCCGCAACGAATTTACAATAGCAAAATCAATGATGAGTCATCGCTTGAAGAATGTACACTGAACGAAATTTTGCAAAACATTCAAAAACACAGAAAAGTCGGTGGCTTGACACAACGCTCTGGCGACTAAACGCCAAAAACGATATCTGGCTTTGAGACAGTTTACGAAATGGCCATAACGCCAGAGCTTCAACATGTCATATCGCCGTAAAATCACCTGGTGTTCCAAATAAAAAATGCAAATAAAGTAAAGTATACCTTCGTTATTTGGTGTAAATATTAATCAAATCGATTTGGTAAAACAATGTTAAAAAAAAAGATGGCGTACGTTAAAGTCGGGCGCGGACGACTTTGGGATACCCTGTACCACTGCTTGTAATAAAATCCAGTAAATTGCTTAAGAACACCAAGAGACATTCGATTGCTAAATTAGATTACGATACCTTCATAAACAACCAAAAACAGACGAATTTTTAACCAAAAATGTTTTTTTGACCGATCGTTCCTATGGGAGTTACAACACTTAAGACTTAAGGCCAGAAACGATATCTCGCTTTTAAAATATCTCAATTGGTTTAGAAAATATGATTTTTTCAACGTTTTTTCGGCTTCCGTGCCACTGTGCGCCGCGACAATAGCAAAATCAATGCTTCCTGATTGGTCAAAACGCGTGGCGCCGCAGTCACAATAAATTTACGCACAAGCAGATTGATGGCGCGCACAGTGGCACGGCAGCCGAAATTGGTTTGGAAAATATTAATAACATATGTACATATTTTTCAATGGGAAATGTTGCACAGGCAACAAAATCCAACTTCCACAACATATTGCGCAGCTTTCAGATATTGTATCATTATGTATGAGTACTCATTTTAAAGACGACTTTTCTTTCAACTACAATTTAATTCATTAAAATATCTCAATTGGTTTAGAAAATTTGATTTTTGCAACGCTTTTTCGGCTTTCGTGCCACTGTGAGCCGCAACGAATTTACAATAGCAAAATCAATGATGAGTCATCGCTTGAAGAATGTACACTGAACGAAATTTTGCAAAACATTCAAAAACACAGAAAAGTCGGTGGCTTGACACAACGCTCTGGCGACTAAACGCCAGAAACGATATCTGGCTTTGAGACAGTTTACGAAATGGCCATAACGCCAGAGCTTCAACATGTCATATCGCCGTAAAATCACCTGGTGTTCCAAATAAAAAATGCAAATAAAGTAAAGTATACCTTCGTTATTTGGTGTAAATATTAATCAAATCGATTTGGAAAAACAATGTTAAAAAAAAAAGATGGCGTACGTTAAAGTCGGGCGCGGACGACTTTGGGATACCCTGTACCACTGCTTCCAATAAAATCCAGTAAATTGCTTAAGAACACCAAAAGACATTCGATTTCCAAATTAGATTACGATACCTTCATAAACAACCAAAAACAGACGAATTTTTAACCAAAAATGTTTTTTTGACCGATCGTTCCTATGGGAGGTATATGGTATAGTCAACCGATTTTGATCAAATTTTGCTGCAGTGCTTGGGTACTCTAAAAAACTTCTGAATGCCAAATTTGGTTTTAATATATTCACAAACAAACGAAACACAACGAATTTTGTACAAAAAACGATTTTTTGACCGATTGGTCCTATGGGAGCAATATGATATAGTCAACCGATTTTGATAAAATTTGGTACAGTGTTGAAGATCTCTAAAAAAATTCCGAATGCCAAATTTGGTTACAATATCTTCATAAACAAACGAAAAGCCATAAATTTATGGCGCAGTACTTTTCCTACGCCTATATAAAGGCCCCGAAGCTTCCTGATTGCTCGAAACGCGCTTTGCGTATATTTGGCCTTGTAAAATATATTTGGTATACATTTGCAGCTGCAAGCCATAAATTTAAGGCGCAGACGCTCTTTGCGTATATTTGGCCTTGTAAAATATATTTGGTATACACTCGCAGCAGCAAGCCATTAATTTATGGCGCAGTACTTTTCCTACGCCTATATAAAGTCAAAACGCGTGGCGCCGCTGTCACAATAAATTTATGCACAAGCAGATTGATGGCGCGCACAGTGGCACGGCAGCCGCAATTGGTTTGGAAAATATTAAAAACATATGTACATATTTTTCAATGGGAAATGTTGCACAGGCAACAAAATCCAACTTCCACAACATATTGCGCAGCTTTCAGATATTGTATCATTATGTATGAGTACTCATTTTAAAGACGACTTTTCTTTCAACTACAATTTAATTCATTAAAATATCTCAATTGGTTTAGAAAATTTGATTTTTGCAACGCTTTTTCGGCTTTCGTGCCACTGTGCGCCGCAACGAATTTACAATAGCAAAATCTATGATGAGTCATCGCTTGAAGAATGTACACTGAACGAAATTTTGCAACACATTCAAAGGCACAGAAAAGTCGGTGGCATGACTCAACGCTCTGGCGACTAAGCGCCAGAAACGATATCTGGCTTTGAGACAGTTTACGAAATGGCCATAACGCCAGAGCTTCAACTGGTATTTATTTTTTTTTGATGAAAATCGATATTTATACCTATAAGTTCCCTAAATTTTTATGCATTTTGATGAAACTCGAATGTTACAACAAAGAATTTATTAAAAGTATACGGGGTAAGTTTCAAGTTGGTATGTTGAGGGGTGTGGGAGAAAACACGGTAAATGGATTGCGGGGGGTGGGGGGACCGCATCGATAAAATTTGGATGTGGATTTGTTCATTAGAGCCACATGAATGGGCTTACCAAAAATTGTGATTCTAGGTCACTTGTAGCCATAATTGCGTAGAGTCAAATATTGACGCAGTTTATTGGCAAGGGGAGGTGAAATTTGCACATTTTTGACTATAACTTCTGTTGTATTTGTCCGATTTTGTTCATTTTTTACACATAGATGCATGTATCCACAACGCATCGAACTTTTAAATTTCAGGTGAAAATACTTAACGGTGTGGCTAAAAGCCGCGAAACTCTACTGCGGGGGAACGGGGGAAGATATTTACATGATTCAACAAACTTCATCTGCTTAGGAAATATGCGCACCAGCTGGTAAAGTTTCGTGTCTCTAGCTCTTATAGTCTCTGAGATCTAGGCGTTCATACGGACGGACGGACGGACGGACGGACGGACGGACGGACATGGCTCAATCGCTACCCGAGGTTATGATAAGCATTTTGGTATAAAGGACTTGGGGTCTGCCACGCCTCCTTCTGTCCGTTACATACATTGCACAAACCTAGTATACCCTTTGTACCTATAGGTACAGGGTTTTAAAAAAATAAAACTTATTTTTTTTTATGTTTCTCAATATTTTTTTTTTTGCCGAAAGATGTCAAAAGTTACAATACATTTTTATAATATTTAAAAGAATATATACTTCTTATTTAGATAGTGAAAAAAATTGATTTATTTTGTAGGTAAATATAAATATATTAACATTGCTCAACAAACGATTTTTTAATTAATTTCATTTAAAAATTATTTTTTTTTGCCGAAAGATGTCAAAAGTTACAACACTTAAAACTTAAGGCCAGAAACGATATCTCGCTTTTAAAATATCTCAATTGGTTTAGAAAATATGATTTTTTCAACGTTTTTTCGGCTTCCGTGCCACTGTGCGCCGCGACAATAGCAAAATCAATGCTTCCTGATTGGTCAAAACGCGTGGCGCCGCAGTCACAATAAATTTACGCACAAGCAGATTGATGGCGCGCACAGTGGCACGGCAGCCGAAATTGGTTTGGAAAATATTAATAACATATGTACATATTTTTCAATGGGAAATGTTGCACAGGCAACAAAATCCAACTTCCACAACATATTGCGCAGCTTTCATATTTTCATATTTCATATTTTTTTAAGTATGTTTCATTTTTGAAAAACACCTTTTACACCTTCGTTATTTGGTATAAATATTAATTAAATCTATTTGGTAAAACAATGTTAAAAAAAAATAAAACTTAAATTTTTTTATGTTTCTCAATATTTGTTTTTTTGCCGAAAGATTTCAAAAGTTACAATACATTTTTATAATATTTAATAGAATATATACTTCTTATTTAGATAGTGAAAAAAATTGATTTATTTTGTAGGTAAATATAAATATATTAACATTGCTCAACAAACGATTTTTTAATTATTTTCATTTAAAAATTATTTTTTTTTGCCGAAAGATGTCAAAAGTTACAACACTTAAGACTTAAGGCCAGAAACGATATCTCGCTTTTAAAATATCTCAATTGGTTTAGAAAATATGATTTTTTCAACGTTTTTTCGGCTTCCGTGCCACTGTGCGCCGCGACAATAGCAAAATCAATGCTTCCTGATTGGTCAAAACGCGTGGCGCCGCAGTCACAATAAATTTACGCACAAGCAGATTGATGGCGCGCACAGTGGCACGGCAGCCGAAATTGGTTTGGAAAATATTAATAACATATGTACATATTTTTCAATGGGAAATGTTGCACAGGCAACAAAATCCAACTTCCACAACATATTGCGCAGCTTTCAGATATTGTATCATTATGTATGAGTACTCATTTTAAAGACGACTTTTCTTTCAACTACAATTTAATTCATTAAAATATCTCAATTGGTTTAGAAAATTTGATTTTTGCAACGCTTTTTCGGCTTTCGTGCCACTGAGCGCCGCAACGAATTTACAATAGCAAAATCAATGATGAGTCATCGCTTGAAGAATGTACACTGAACGGAATTTTGCAACACATTCAAAAACACAGAAAAGTCGGTGGCTTGACACAACGCTCTGGCGACTAAACGCCAGAAACGATATCTGGCTTTGAGACAGTTTACGAAATGGCCATAACGCCAGAGCTTCAACATGTCATATCGCCGTAAAATCACCTGGTGTTCCAAATAAAAAATGCAATTAAAGTAAAGTATACCTTCGTTATTTGGTGTAAATATTAATCAAATCGATTTGGTAAAACAATGTTAAAAAAAAAGATGGCGTACGTTAAAGTCGGGCGCGGACAACTTTGGGATACCCTGTACCACTGCTTCCAATAAAATCCAGTAAATTGCTTAAGAACACCAAAAGACAAATAAAGTAAAGTATACCTTCGTTATTTGGTGTAAATATTAATCAAATCGATTTGGTAAAACAATGTTAAAAAAAAAGATGGCGTACGTTAAAGTCGGGCGCGGACGACTTTGGGATACCCTGTACCACTGCTTGCAATAAAATCCAGTAAATTGCTTAAGAACACCAAGAGACATTCGATTGCTAAATTAGATTACGATACCTTCATAAACAACCAAAAACAGACGAATTTTTAACCAAAAATGTTTTTTTGACCGATCGTTCCTATGGGAGTTACAACACTTAAGACTTAAGGCCAGAAACGATATCTCGCTTTTAAAATATCTCAATTGGTTTAGAAAATATGATTTTTTCAACGTTTTTTCGGCTTCCGTGCCACTGTGCGCCGCGACAATAGCAAAATCAATGCTTCCTGATTGGTCAAAACGCGTGGCGCCGCAGTCACAATAAATTTACGCACAAGCAGATTGATGGCGCGCACAGTGGCACGGCAGCCGAAATTGGTTTGGAAAATATTAATAACATATGTACATATTTTTCAATGGGAAATGTTGCACAGGCAACAAAATCCAACTTCCACAACATATTGCGCAGCTTTCAGATATTGTATCATTATGTATGAGTACTCATTTTAAAGACGACTTTTCTTTCAACTACAATTTAATTCATTAAAATATCTCAATTGGTTTAGAAAATTTGATTTTTGCAACGCTTTTTCGGCTTTCGTGCCACTGTGAGCCGCAACGAATTTACAATAGCAAAATCAATGATGAGTCATCGCTTGAAGAATGTACACTGAACGAAATTTTGCAAAACATTCAAAAACACAGAAAAGTCGGTGGCTTGACACAACGCTCTGGCGACTAAACGCCAGAAACGATATCTGGCTTTGAGACAGTTTACGAAATGGCCATAACGCCAGAGCTTCAACATGTCATATCGCCGTAAAATCACCTGGTGTTCCAAATAAAAAATGCAAATAAAGTAAAGTATACCTTCGTTATTTGGTGTAAATATTAATCAAATCGATTTGGAAAAACAATGTTAAAAAAAAAAGATGGCGTACGTTAAAGTCGGGCGCGGACGACTTTGGGATACCCTGTACCACTGCTTCCAATAAAATCCAGTAAATTGCTTAAGAACACCAAAAGACATTCGATTTCCAAATTAGATTACGATACCTTCATAAACAACCAAAAACAGACGAATTTTTAACCAAAAATGTTTTTTTGACCGATCGTTCCTATGGGAGGTATATGGTATAGTCAACCGATTTTGATCAAATTTTGCTGCAGTGCTTGGGTACTCTAAAAAACTTCTGAATGCCAAATTTGGTTTTAATATATTCACAAACAAACGAAACACAACGAATTTTGTACAAAAAACGATTTTTTGACCGATTGGTCCTATGGGAGCTATATGATATAGTCAACCGATTTTGATAAAATTTGGTACAGTGTTGAAGATCTCTAAAAAAATTCCGAATGCCAAATTTGGTTACAATATCTTCATAAACAAACGAAAAGCCATAAATTTATGGCGCAGTACTTTTCCTACGCCTATATAAAGGCCCCGAAGCTTCCTGATTGCTCGAAACGCGCTTTGCGTATATTTGGCCTTGTAAAATATATTTGGTATACATTTGCAGCTGCAAGCCATAAATTTAAGGCGCAGACGCTCTTTGCGTATATTTGGCCTTGTAAAATATATTTGGTATACACTCGCAGCAGCAAGCCATACATGTATCCACAACGCATCGATCTTTTAAATTTCACGTGAAAATACTTAACGGTGTGGCTAAAAGCCGCGAAACTCTACTGCGGGGGAACGGGGGAAGATATTTACATGATTCAACAAACTTCATCTGCTTAGGAAATATGCGCACCAGCTGGTAAAGTTTCGTGTCTCTAGCTCTTATAGTCTCTGAGATCTAGGCGTTCATACGGACGGACGGACGGACGGACGGACATGGCTCAATCGCTACCCGAGGTTATGATAAGCATTTTGGTATAAAGGACTTGGGGTCTGCCACGCCTCCTTCTGTCCGTTACATACATTGCACAAACCTAGTATACCCTTTGTACCTATAGGTACAGGGTTTTAAAAAAATAAAACTTATTTTTTTTTATGTTTCTCAATATTTTTTTTTTTGCCGAAAGATGTCAAAAGTTACAATACATTTTTATAATATTTAAGAGAATATATACTTCTTATTTAGATAGTGAAAAAAATTGATTTATTTTGTAGGTAAATATAAATATATTAACATTGCTCAACAAACGATTTTTTAATTAATTTCATTTAAAAATTATTTTTTTTTGCCGAAAGATGTCCAAAGTTACAACACTTAAAACTTAAGGCCAGAAACGATATCTCGCTTTTAAAATATCTCAATTGGTTTAGAAAATATGATTTTTTCAACGTTTTTTCGGCTTCCGTGCCACTGTGCGCCGCGACAATAGCAAAATCAATGCTTCCTGATTGGTCAAAACGCGTGGCGCCGCAGTCACAATAAATTTACGCACAAGCAGATTGATGGCGCGCACAGTGGCACGGCAGCCGAAATTGGTTTGGAAAATATTAATAACATATGTACATATTTTTCAATGGGAAATGTTGCACAGGCAACAAAATCCAACTTCCACAACATATTGCGCAGCTTTCATATTTTCATATTTCATATTTTTTTAAGTATGTTTCATTTTTGAAAAACACCTTTTACACCTTCGTTATTTGGTATAAATATTAATTAAATCTATTTGGTAAAACAATGTTAAAAAAAAATAAAACTTAAATTTTTTTATGTTTCTCAATATTTGTTTTTTTGCCGAAAGATTTCAAAAGTTACAATACATTTTTATAATATTTAATAGAATATATACTTCTTATTTAGATAGTGAAAAAAATTGATTTATTTTGTAGGTAAATATAAATATATTAAAATTGCTCAACAAACGATTTTTTAATTATTTTCATTTAAAAATTATTTTTTTTTGCCGAAAGATGTCAAAAGTTACAACACTTAAGACTTAAGGCCAGAAACGATATCTCGCTTTTAAAATATCTCAATTGGTTTAGAAAATATGATTTTTTCAACGTTTTTTCGGCTTCCGTGCCACTGTGCGCCGCGACAATAGCAAAATCAATGCTTCCTGATTGGTCAAAACGCGTGGCGCCGCAGTCACAATAAATTTACGCACAAGCAGATTGATGGCGCGCACAGTGGCACGGCAGCCGAAATTGGTTTGGAAAATATTAATAACATATGTACATATTTTTCAATGGGAAATGTTGCACAGGCAACAAAATCCAACTTCCACAACATATTGCGCAGCTTTCAGATATTGTATCATTATGTATGAGTACTCATTTTAAAGACGACTTTTCTTTCAACTACAATTTAATTCATTAAAATATCTCAATTGGTTTAGAAAATTTGATTTTTGCAACGCTTTTTCGGCTTTCGTGCCACTGAGCGCCGCAACGAATTTACAATAGCAAAATCAATGATGAGTCATCGCTTGAAGAATGTACACTGAACGGAATTTTGCAACACATTCAAAAACACAGAAAAGTCGGTGGCTTGACACAACGCTCTGGCGACTAAACGCCAGAAACGATATCTGGCTTTGAGACAGTTTACGAAATGGCCATAACGCCAGAGCTTCAACATGTCATATCGCCGTAAAATCACCTGGTGTTCCAAATAAAAAATGCAATTAAAGTAAAGTATACCTTCGTTATTTGGTGTAAATATTAATCAAATCGATTTGGTAAAACAATGTTAAAAAAAAAGATGGCGTACGTTAAAGTCGGGCGCGGACAACTTTGGGATACCCTGTACCACTGCTTCCAATAAAATCCAGTAAATTGCTTAAGAACACCAAAAGACATTCGATTGCCAAATTAGATTACGATACCTTCATAAACAACCAAAAACAGACGAATTTTTAACCAAAAATGTTTTTTTGACCGATCGTTCCTATGGGAGGTATATGGTATAGTCAACCGATTTTGATCAAATTTTGCTGCAGTGTTGAAGATCTCTAAAAAACTTCCGAATGCCAAATTTGGTTATAATATATTCACAAACAAACGAAACACAACGAATTTTGTACAAAAAACGATTTTTTGACCGATTGGTCCTATGGGAGCTATATGATATAGTCAACCGATTTTGATAAAATTTGGTACAGTGTTGAAGATCTCTAAAAAACTTCCGAATGCCAAATTTGGTTACAATATCTTCACAAACAAACGAAACACAACGAATTTTGTACAAAAAGCGTTTTTTTGACCGATTGGTCCTATGGGAGCTATATGATATAGTCAACCGATTTTGATAAAATTTGGTACAGTGTTGAAGATCTCTAAAAAACTTCCGAATGCCAAATTTGGTTACAATATCTTCATAAACAAACGAAAAGCCATAAATTTATGGCGCAGTACTTTTCCTACGCCTATATAAAGGCCCCGAAGCTTCCTGATTGCTCGAAACGCGCTTTGCGTATATTTGGCCTTGTAAAATATATTTGGTATACACTTGCAGCTGCAAGCCATAAATTTATGGCGCAGTACTTTTCCTACGCCTATATAAAGGCACCGAAGCTGCCTGATTGGTCGAAACGCGCTTTGCGTATATTTGGCCTTGTAAAATATATTTGGTATACACTCGCAGCAGCAAGCCATTAATTTATGGCGCAGTAGTTTTTCTACGCCTATATAAAGTCAAAACGCGTGGCGCCGCTGTCACAATAAATTTATGCACAAGCAGATTGTTGGCGCGCACAGTGGCACGGCAGCCGCAATTGGTTTGGAAAATATTAAAAATATATGAACATATTTTTCAATGGGAAATGTTGCACAGGCAACAAAATCCAACTTCCACAACATATTGCGCAGCTTTCAGATATTGTATCACCATGTATGAGTACTCATTTTAAATACGACTTTTCTTTCAACTACAATTTAATTCATTAAAATATCTCAATTGGTTTAGAAAATTTGATTTTTGCAACGCTTTTTCGGCTTTCGTGCCACTGTGCGCCGCAACGAATTTACAATAGCAAAATCAATGATGAGTCATCGCTTGAAGAATGTACACTGAACGAAATTTTGCAACACATTCAAAGGCACAGAAAAGTCGGTGGCATGACTCAACGCTCTGGCGACTAAGCGCCAGAAACGATATCTGGCTTTGAGACAGTTTTGCGAAATGGCCATAACGCCAGAGCTTCAACTGGTCATATCGCCGTAAAATCACCTGGTGTTCCAAATAAAAAATGGAAATAAAGTAAAGTGTAATTTAACGCACTCTGTTTAATGCTACATAAATTAAAAATATAATAATAATAAACATCCTTTCATTCAGATTTTATTTAATTGTGATATTTTTTAAGTTCATCTCAATTAATTTTTTTTTAAACCAATTCATTTTCTTAAACATACATAAAACTTCATATTTTTTTAAGTATGTTTCATTTTTGAAAAACACCTTTTACACCTTCGTTATTTGGTATAAATATTAATTAAATCTATTTGGTAAAACAATGTTAAAAAAAAATAAAACTTAAATTTTATTATGTTTCTCAATATATTTTTTTTTGCCGAAAGATGTCAAAAGTTACAATACATTTTTATAATATTTAATAGAATATATACTTCTTATTTAGATAGTGAAAAAAATTGATTTATTTTGTAGGTAAATATAAATATATTAACATTGCTCAACAAACGATTTTCTAATTATTTTCATTTAAAAATTATTTTTTTTTGCCGAAAGATGTCAAAAGTTACAACACTTAAGACTTAAGGCCAGAAACGATATCTCGCTTTTAAAATATCTCAATTGGTTTAGAAAATATGATTTTTTCAACGTTTTTTCGGCTTCCGTGCCACTGTGCGCCGCGACAATAGCAAAATCAATGCTTCCTGATTGGTCAAAACGCGTGGCCCCGCAGTCACAATAAATTTACGCAGAAGCAGATTGATGGCGCGCACAGTGGCACGGTAGCCGAAATTGGTTTGGAAAATATTAATAACATATGTACATATTTTTCAATAGGAAATGTTGCACAGGCAACAAAATCCAACTTCCACAACATATTGCGCAGCTTTCAGATATTGTATCATTATGTATGAGTACTCATTTTAAAGACGACTTTTCTTTCAACTACAATTTAATTCATTAAAATATCTCAATTGGTTTAGAAAATTTGATTTTTGCAACGCTTTTTCGGCTTTCGTGCCACTGTGCGCCGCAACGAATTTACAATAGCAAAATCAATGATGAGTCATCGCTTGAAGAATGTACACTGAACGAAATTTTGCAACACATTCAAAGACACAGAAAAGTCGGTGGCTTGACACAACGCTCTGGCGACTAAACGCCAGAAACGATATCTGGCTTTGAGACAGTTTACGAAATGGCCATAACGCCAGAGCTTCAACATGTCATATCGCCGTAAAATCACCTGGTGTTCCAAATAAAAAATGCAAATAAAGTAAAGTATACCTTCGTTATTTGGTGTAAATATTAATCAAATCGATTTGGTAAAACAATGTTAAAAAAAAAGATGGCGTACGTTAAAGTCGGGCGCGGACGACTTTGGGATACCCTGTACCACTGCTTGCAATAAAATCCAGTAAATTGCTTAAGAACACCAAGAGACATTCGATTGCCAAATTAGATTACGATACCTTCATAAACAACCAAAAACAGACGAATTTTTAACCAAAAATGTTTTTTTGACCGATCGTTCCTATGGGAGTTACAACACTTAAGACTTAAGGCCAGAAACGATATCTCGCTTTTAAAATATCTCAATTGGTTTAGAAAATATGATTTTTTCAACGTTTTTTCGGCTTCCGTGCCACTGTGCGCCGCGACAATAGCAAAATCAATGCTTCCTGATTGGTCAAAACGCGTGGCGCCGCAGTCACAATAAATTTACGCACAAGCAGATTGATGGCGCGCACAGTGGCACGGCAGCCGAAATTGGTTTGGAAAATATTAATAACATATGTACATATTTTTCGATGGGAAATGTTGCACAGGCAACAAAATCCAACTTCCACAACATATTGCGCAGCTTTCAGATATTGTATCATTATGTATGAGTACTCATTTTAAAGACGACTTTTCTTTCAACTACAATTTAATTCATTAAAATATCTCAATTGGTTTAGAAAATTTGATTTTTGCAACGCTTTTTCGGCTTTCGTGCCACTGAGCGCCGCAACGAATTTACAATAGCAAAATCAATGATGAGTCATCGCTTGAAGAATGTACACTGAACGAAATTTTGCAACACATTCAAAAACACAGAAAAGTCGGTGGCTTGACACAACGCTCTGGCGACTAAACGCCAGAAACGATATCTGGCTTTGAGACAGTTTACGAAATGGCCATAACGCCAGAGCTTCAACATGTCATATCGCCGTAAAATCACCTGGTGTTCCAAATAAAAAATGCAAATAAAGTAAAGTATACCTTCGTTATTTGGTGTAAATATTAATCAAATCGATTTGGTAAAACAATGTTAAAAAAAAAAGATGGCGTACGTTAAAGTCGGGCGCGGACGACTTTGGGATACCCTGTACCACTGCTTGCAATAAAATCCAGTAAATTGCTTAAGAACACCAAAAGACATTCGATTGCCAAATTAGATTACGATACCTTCATAAACAACCAAAAACAGACGAATTTTTAACCAAAAATGTTTTTTTGACCGATCGTTCCTATGGGAGGTATATGGTATAGTCAACCGATTTTGATCAAATTTTGCTGCAGTGTTGAAGATCTCTAAAAAACTTCCGAATGCCAAATTTGGTTATAATATATTCACAAACAAACGAAACACAACGAATTTTGTACAAAAAACGATTTTTTGACCGATTGGTCCTATGGGAGCTATATGATATAGTCAACCGATTTTGATAAAATTTGGTACAGTGTTGAAGATCTCTAAAAAACTTCCGAATGCCAAATTTGGTTACAATATCTTCACAAACAAACGAAACACAACGAATTTTGTACAAAAAGCGTTTTTTTGACCGATTGGTCCTATGGGAGCTATATGATATAGTCAACCGATTTTGATAAAATTTGGTACAGTGTTGAAGATCTCTAAAAAACTTCCGAATGCCAAATTTGGTTACAATATCTTCATAAACAAACGAAAAGCCATAAATTTATGGCGCAGTACTTTTCCTACGCCTATATAAAGGCACCGAAGCTGCCTGATTGGTCGAAACGCGCTTTGCGTATATTTGGCGTTGTAAAATATATTTGGTATACACTCGCAGCAGCAAGCCATTAATTTATGGCGCAGTAGTTTTTCTACGCCTATATAAAGTCAAAACGCGTGGCGCCGCTGTCACAATAAATTTATGCACAAGCAGATTGTTGGCGCGCACAGTGGCACGGCAGCCGCAATTGGTTTGGAAAATATTAAAAATATATGTACATATTTTTCAATGGGAAATGTTGCACAGGCAACAAAATCCAACTTCCACAACATATTGCGCAGCTTTCAGATATTGTATCACCATGTATGAGTACTCATTTTAAATACGACTTTTCTTTCAACTACAATTTAATTCATTAAAATATCTCAATTGGTTTAGAAAATTTGATTTTTGCAACGCTTTTTCGGCTTTCGTGCCACTGTGCGCCGCAACGAATTTACAATAGCAAAATCAATGATGAGTCATCGCTTGAAGAATGTACACTGAACGAAATTTTGCAACACATTCAAAGGCACAGAAAAGTCGGTGGCATGACTCAACGCTCTGGCGACTAAGCGCCAGAAACGATATCTGGCTTTGAGACAGTTTTGCGAAATGGCCATAACGCCAGAGCTTCAACTGGTCATATCGCTGTAAAATCACCTGGTGTTCCAAATAAAAAATGGAAATAAAGTAAAGTGTAATTTAACGCACTCTGTTTAATGCTACATAAATTAAAAATATAATAATAATAAACATCCTTTCATTCAGATTTTATTTAATTGTGATATTTTTTAAGTTCATCTCAATTAATTTTTTTTTAAACCAATTCATTTTCTTAAACAAACATAAAACTTCATATTTTTTTAAGTATGCCTATATAAAGTCAAAACGCGTGGCGCCGCTGTCACAATAAATTTATGCACAAGCAGATTGTTGGCGCGCACAGTGGCACGGCAGCCGCAATTGGTTTGGAAAATATTAAAAATATATGTACATATTTTTCAATGGGAAATGTTGCACAGGCAACAAAATCCAACTTCCACAACATATTGCGCAGCTTTCAGATATTGTATCACCATGTATGAGTACTCATTTTAAATACGACTTTTCTTTCAACTACAATTTAATTCATTAAAATATCTCAATTGGTTTAGAAAATTTGATTTTTGCAACGCTTTTTCGGCTTTCGTGCCACTGTGCGCCGCAACGAATTTACAATAGCAAAATCAATGATGAGTCATCGCTTGAAGAATGTACACTGAACGAAATTTTGCAACACATTCAAAGGCACAGAAAAGTCGGTGGCATGACTCAACGCTCTGGCGACTAAGCGCCAGAAACGATATCTGGCTTTGAGACAGTTTTGCGAAATGGCCATAACGCCAGAGCTTCAACTGGTCATATCGCTGTAAAATCACCTGGTGTTCCAAATAAAAAATGGAAATAAAGTAAAGTGTAATTTAACGCACTCTGTTTAATGCTACATAAATTAAAAATATAATAATAATAAACATCCTTTCATTCAGATTTTATTTAATTGTGATATTTTTTAAGTTCATCTCAATTAATTTTTTTTTAAACCAATTCATTTTCTTAAACAAACATAAAACTTCATATTTTTTTAAGTATGTTTCATTTTTGAAAAACACCTTTTACACCTTCGTTATTTGGTATAAATATTAATTAAATCTATTTGGTAAAACAATGTTAAAAAAAAATAAAACTTAAATTTTTTTATGTTTCTCAATATTTGTTTTTTTGCCGAAAGATTTCAAAAGTTACAATACATTTTTATAATATTTAATAGAATATATACTTCTTATTTAGATAGTGAAAAAAATTGATTTATTTTGTAGGTAAATATAAATATATTAACATTGCTCAACAAACGATTTTTTAATTATTTTCATTTAAAAATTATTTTTTTTTGCCGAAAGATGTCAAAAGTTACAACACTTAAGACTTAAGGCCAGAAACGATATCTCGCTTTTAAAATATCTCAATTGGTTT
>OX465090.1:65182440-65294749 GCA_949987675.1 Chymomyza fuscimana | reverse complement strand
GACTAATAACAGTTACACGGACAGATGGAAAGACAGACAAAACAAAACATTTTAAACCAGAAGTACCAAAAGTTTAAACCAGATTAGGAAGCAGAAGATGCTGCAGATACTTTATGCTGAGTAGATTTTACATAAATTGAGATTATTTACAAAATGAAATTTTGGGCGCCTTTCGCGGCCACAGGAATTAAACAATTTCATATGAATAAAATCAATACTGTAGAGAATTTGATCTACAATTCCTACTTACATATACATATAGGAAACATTTTGTAAAAAAACCGTTTACTGTGACCTTGAATATCTTGAGATTCGGCCCTGATGCATATTTTCTAAAAGAAGCCAAATTATACCGTTCTATTTGAAAAAAGAAAAAAATAAATAATTATATATTTAAAAAATTAAGTAATAATACACTTTGTGTTATTTTCTGTTATAACACCCTATTCTACTCTAAAATAATTATGTAATATTTATAAAATACTCTATCTCTAAAACGTAATCACCTTCACAACATCTTCATAATTTTATTGTTTAAACATACACGTATCACTATTATATCTAAGTTAGATAATCTAACACATAAATAACATAGCCAAAGGCCTTAGTAGCCAGTGCTATACCTTTATTCCTAAGCTAGGTTAGAAATTTATTTTTAATCTTGCTGTATATAATAATAATAAAAATACATTGACTCAGTCTTCGTCTTCAACAAAAAAAAAAAAAAAATTTAATTGTAATTAAGGCTACAAAAAATCAAAAAATGTGAATTTAATACATTAGAAATTTCTAAAATAAATTTTTTAAGTCGATATTTTGATATACATATATACATATGCATTTCAATACACATATTATAACTACTCGAGGACTTGAATAAATATATTAATAATATACTATAGAATATGTAAGCGGTTAAAGTATGCCAGCGAAAATTTTTCTTAACTTAACATAAATAAATACTTCTTACTTTTTTTTGACTAAATAAAAATTATATATCATTGTAAGTGTGTAAGGAATAGGGTATAATTACTAAGTTAATACAGAATGTACTACAATGATTATAAATGATTTTTCATTGTGAACATTTTGCAGACGACATAATTGCTGTGAAGCTTACATTTCTTAAAATAAATTATATTTTTTGGTCTTATGTGGATTTTACTACATTGCTAAAATTTAATTAAAAGAATCACCTAATCGTAAGTAAGCCTTACAAGTTGTCACCGTCGGGTTAAGTATATTGTAGAGTACAAAATAAGTTCATAATGGCTTCCTCAAATTTTCTTAAACTAACCAATTTCCTAGTTTTGGCGATGTTCGCTGTTTGGAAAGTTATTTGCCAACTGTTTTTTTTGTATCAAAAATTGGAAGCTTCGATTTAACTGCGCCCTCGCATACCATCATTCGTTGGTGTGCTGCCTTTTTATCTAACTTAAAGCAAATAGCATCAGCATTTAAATGACGCTTAAAATCCGAATAATGTCGGGCCTCGTACGACATGTATTTCGACCCCAACGCTGATGCAGCCACCGTTCCATTACCGCTTCGGTAGGGCATCGATGGTGGTGAAGACTCTTGTCGTTTGCGCTCAAAATATTCCACTATTTTAGCAATTTGCGCCGATAGTGTGCTAGGTAGTGCGGTGAATGTTCGATCATCCCACAACAATGAATCCGAGCCAGCAAGGCTGCTTATGTCGTCGGAGCTGTCAGTATAAATGGACGATGTTCGGTTCTTGCAGTACAGTAATTGATTTGTAGCAAAAGGGCTACACTGCAGCAACGTGTGTATTTCAGAGTCGAGGGTCAGACGGTTAAGGAGTCCCGCCGCGGCACCTAACTGTGGGTCGCTTCCATTGTTGCTAAGTATGGCATGATGACAAGTAAAGCGCCGTTGATGCGGCCGAGAGGCAACCACTTCAGCTTCTAAATCATCAAGTGAGTCCAAAGCTGTAGAAGACGATGTGTTGCCATTTGACCGCGTGATTTTTTTGGGTAATTAAAATTGTCATATAAACTCATATGACTTTTCTGGCGGCAATCATTTGATGCAAATAATCGTTTTTTCACCAATGTTCATATTTTTATATTTACCTACAAAATAAATCAATTTTTTTCATTATATACATAAGAAGTATATGTATATTCTATTAAATATTATAAAAATGTATTGTAACTTTTGACATTTTTCGGCCAGAGTTTGGGGGTGTCTCCTTCTGTATGTTTGAGCAACGAATCATCCCGGCGTGGATTTTCCTCATTGTATCTAAACGCAATATTATCCGTAGAATTATCAGTACATATACTATATCTTTTAACAACGTGATTGCTATGAGAAAGAGCACATAAATACGATCGCTTACCCATCATTCTTTATGTGATCTTTAATAAAAACTTCTTGATCCATGTTTGGTGGAGTTACTTGCTGCTGCTTACTGGTAAACTTTAAAAATCAAAGATACCAGCAATTACACCATTCAAATTTAAAATCGGAGCAATGGAATATTCAGATGGCAGAAAATGCAACAGTTTTGTAAAATCATTTTATTTAAACATCGATCTGTGTGGTATTTGAAAAGTTTATTTGTCCCTTTGAAATTCATTTTTTTTCACATAGTTTATTTCTTATTGCACTATAAGACTTTCATTACTTAGTACGACAGAGTATACTCTTTTCGCTGATTGCGTGTATACTGGTGTGAAGCGAACTAATTGTTTGAGATGGATAATTATGTATTTTTTTAATTGGCCTACTGAGATGAATTTAAAATTCATATTTGGCCGCAAATGGACGACTTAGTATATAAAATCTCGGTATACTCTGAACATTTTTAATAAAACACTTATGTGAACAATTATAGCCGATCATAAAAGTGCGCCAATCTTTTTGGCAGATTAATACTTTGTGGAAAACTTGTACCTATGGTTAATAAAGTTGTCTCTCAAAAACTTGAATTTACGTGTTCAGGCAATTTTCTGAATTTACCAATTCAATGCCCTTAATATGTATAATTGTCTAAAACTACATTGACTCAGCACTCGTTTTCGTGTACACAAAAAATTAATTAAAATAAAATTAATTAAATCTATGGACAAGTCCACATTCGTGGCAATATCGTGTTAAACAGTTAACATAAGTGCTTATGCAATTTAATATAATTTGAACAATAAAAACACAAAAATTCAATCTAGAACATTCCAGTGATTTTGAGACTTCTTTGGCAAAACATAACAACCCTGTCTTTTAAACTGCAGACTTTTTAGAACGTAACAACCCAGACTTTTCAAACAAAAACACACGTTCTGTCAAACAAAATTGTGTTTTACTAATAATCGAATCAAGAAGTAACCAAGTTTAAGGAGGTGGGCACCATGAGGGAGCCACCTGACTTGCCCAGCAGGGCAAGCAGCCAACAATGTAAAATCGACAGCAACAAATCCCTTAAAAATACCAGCCCCGGCCCAAAATTTTTGATAATGAAACGTACGGACGAAAACAAAAATCTACACTGAGAAAAAAAATCAAATATTCCGTACTTAAAACGCCACATTTCGAACTTGATATCTAGCCAAGTACGGATTTGTTAAAATTAAGAACTTGATACTTAGATTAAGTATGATTTTTTTTAAGTACGTAATACTGCTATTTAGAATGAATAAACTCGAAAATAGCACGAAACTCGTACTTAATTCAAGATCACTTTTAAACTTATTTCGAGTATTAGAGCTCTTGAAGGAAGTATCGCAGATCTTAGTTCATGTATGTTTTAACATGAATTAAGTTGTTTAAATTACTTAAAATGAATTTAAAATATCTTAAAGCAAGATAAGTAAATCTGGATTTAAGACGATTCCATCTTGCATCAAGTTTCGCTACGGTCTAAAACTGAGTTTCAAAATTCTTTTTATGAGAACGTTGAAACTTAAATTAAGAATACACAATTTTGATTCTAGTTCGTTTGTACTTCATTTATTTTTTGCTTTTCTTATAAATATTTACTTATAGCTATTTACACTTATAAATACTTTCTTTTTTATTAAATACATTTGGATACACTTAAATATACTTAATTCTAACATATGTTTTGTTGTTATTTAATGGATACAAATGCATTGGTAGGCTTATAAACTCCGAAATTTTCTTTAACTCGTTTTTCTCAATTAATTTACCAATTTCAAATGAGTGGAAATGGCGATCAAATTGTTTAAAATTAATTTTTTGGCACATAACATAAGCAATATTTGTTGTAACAATAAATAATTTCAATTTGTATAACTCAAGAATCGAAGACTTAGTAGCAAGATAATAATTACATTTATAGAGTTTTCCTTTAAATCTTAATTCTTTAAACACTTTGCAAGTTTTAAAATCTATATTTAGTACATTTTGAATGTTTACAACAATTTCTTTTGGTACATTTTTTATTTCCGTTGCTGTATATTCCATAACTGGGCTCAACGATTCTTCATGGTCGTTAAGAAACTTAGAAAACTTTAAACAAGATTTAATAGCTAATGTTAAAGGCGGATTGACTCTAGATGTAATATTGTGGTAGTAAACTTTTGATTCCTTGTAATAATGAACGAGAAAATGGTGTTTTGGCTTTTAAGAGCCATAAAGTTTGACATAAGTTAAATTATTATTATTATTAATTATTAATTAATTATTAATTATTCTTTCAATATTTGTATCAAATCCTAAAAATTATTAAATAATAATTAATTTTTATTATGCAAAGTCGATAATACAACAATTTGGAAGCACTTACTCTTTTCAGTACTAGTCGGGGATAACCTTGATTATTTGATTGTTGCGATGAGCTGCTTGTTTCAAGCCATCCTTGCACCTTACTAGCAACAGATATGGTTTCGTCATCTACTTGAAACTATAAAAGGGAAATTGATATATAACGGAAAAGACTGCTATATTTATCAGCGCCTTACCTTAAGTTTTTTCCACGTGAGAAGCTTTTCCCGTAACTCGGCTCTTAGGCCAATGGGAGGCACTGCCTCAGATAAGTCTTCCTTTTCAATGTATCGCAAGCTCCTGAATGTTATATTTGAATCTATACATATTTTAGAAAAATTAATAAACTTGTTTATGAATGCGAAAATCAAAAAAAAAAAAAACAAAAAAAAACACAAATGTGCATATGAACACATAAAAACCACACAATATACGAAGTGTTTTGTAGTTGTTGTATTGCTTTGACACGATGATCATGTGTATGTACATATGTATATATGTATTTTTTTTTTTAATTAATATGACTTAAAACTATAATAAACACTAGTTAATATATATATACATATATACATTAAAAAAATATTCAAATAGTCCCAAATGGGCGCTCAAGAATTACAGTATCAATTATTTAAATAATATAAAAACATCCTTTTTCGAATAGAAAAGTTGTTGACAATGCCAACAACACGCTGTGTTCCCAAGCGGTCCCCAATCTAAGTACTAACCGCGTCCGATGCTGCTTAATTTCGGTGAACGGATATGTATGTATGTATTCCTATGTCTCGTGTGCTGGCCTACTGCATTACATACACAAATATCACTTGCTCACACCGTTATATTTTTCAAGTGGCACCAACCAAACGCGTACATTTTAAAGGCCAACAACAACAATAAACGCATAATGCGTGTTGTATTCTGTTTTGTTGTTGTTGTAAACTGTTTTTGCTTATTCATACATACATACATATATACATATATATGTACGTATGTATGAACGTATGTATGTAAATACACTTATTTAGACACTTTTTTTTTTGCATATATACGTTAATTTATTAACATGTGTCACACAAACAGAAAATTTAGGATCAAAGGTCCCTCAAATCAAAGCAATACAATACTTTGGTTATTTTCTTGATTTTGTCCGTCTGGCGTCACTTGAAAAAAATACCGGTGCTGGCCCAGAGCTGATGCATATACATACATAGGTACATACATAAATTGTACATACATATAAGATTATTTTTAACTCACCTTTTAAATATGGTAAAACCTCAGGTATCCCAAATTCGTCCATTAAATTTTGGAGGGCTCTTTCGTCTTCACATTGTTCCAACTGCTCCATTTCACAAGAGCCCGGCATCATAATTTTTTTTCAACCGTTCACTACAGACGCGCAACACAAATGATGAAATGCTTTTGCACAAGCATTTTACATTAAAACACACAAAAAACTCTAATGTGTTGCTTTCTCTTTCTAGCTCACAGTCGTATGCGCCACGCACTGCATCGATCTGCTCTCACACTCACATATTCCCAGCGGCGCAAAACCTCTATACGCAATCAATTACGCATGCATTACTTTGTCGACAGTAATGCTCCAAAATCGCTTACAACCTGGCATACTTTGCCATGGGCATGGCCGCTTTGTACGTGCTGTGTCCATAATTTGCATTACACGTAAACCAAATTGTATACCAGAGCCGAACAGCCTTCGGCTCTCTTACACTTGGTTTACTTTTCAATATACTTCTGAATATGTTAGTAATGCACTTTGTTTACGATTTAATATACTGCTTTTAAAATGGTATATGGGTTGGTAATGTACTTGGTTTACTTTACAATATACTGCAGAAAGTACAGCATATGCGTTAGTAATGCGCTTTGTTTACGATTCAATATACTGATTTAAAAACGGTATATGGGTTGGTAATGTACTTGGTTTACTTTTCAATATACAAATGTAAGAGTAGTATACACATTTGTAATGCACGTACATTACCGCCCATATGAACGAGTAATAAAATAGTAATACAGTAAATTTTATTTTAGTTTAAGGCTAATAGGCAGTAGAGTAAAACCGCCTGAAGGAAAACGAAACTTCATAAAAAAATCGCTGTCAACATTCTTAGCGTTCTTTTTATATGAAGTTTTTTTTTCTTTCAGTTGGTTTTATACTACTGCCTCTTAGCCTTTACTTATTTTATTAATTTTTAATTTTACAATTGTTTTGACATTGGTACATTATTATTATTTTCTTTTAACTTCTCATCAAATTTCCTTTTTGAAATTCGCCCTTTATGGGTTCTAAACGCCTGGCGAATCAATGTTATGTACTGGCGGTGATTGAATCCGTCACATTTTAAACTATCTGTAAAGAAAAATACATTTATTTAGTTTTTTTATTGAATGAGCGTTTTGAAAATATTTATACATACCGTACAGCGCATCGTTCAACGCATGGAACTGCTTAAATCCACACTTTTCATTTATGTATATACATATGTATGTATATGTATGTTATTACGTACGAATTATACGTTTTATTATTAATGTTACTTACTATTAACTCTTCTTATTGTATTGAAAATTTAATAACTTAACAACACCCGCGTAGGTCCGTAGCTCACTGGAAATAAAAAGCAAGTGACGCGACGCTCTAACAAACAAATCAAGTGTTTTTTTTTTGCAAAACAAAAGGAATAATTTGTGTTGCTAAGGAAGGGCAGTGCGACTTGCTATTTGTGCATTACTTTTTCCGCAGTTGTAATGCAGATTTTCGGCAGATCACATTCGGCACCGCTTCACTTGCTTGATGAGGGGGTAGGCAACAAAGAGAAGGCAAGACGACTCGGCTTTTCTATTTGCCTTCGCTTACAATCCCTCAAACGCAACGCAGCGCTTGTAATCAATTACGTTTTCTGCGGAGGTAATGCAGTATTTCGGCAGACCACATTCAGCCCCAGCGGCGCAAAACCTCTATACGCAATCAATTACGCATGCATTACTTTGTCGACAGTAATGCTCCAAAATCGCTTACAACCTGGCATACTTTGCCATGGGCATGGCCGCTTTGTACGTGCTGTGTCCATAATTTGCATTACACGTAAACCAAATTGTATACCAGAGCCGAACAGCCTTCGGCTCTCTTACACTTGGTTTACTTTTCAATATACTTCTGAATATGTTAGTAATGCACTTTGTTTACGATTTAATATACTGCTTTTAAAATGGTATATGGGTTGGTAATGTACTTGGTTTACTTTACAATATACTGCAGAAAGTACAGCATATGCGTTAGTAATGCGCTTTGTTTACGATTCAATATACTGATTTAAAAACGGTATATGGGTTGGTAATGTACTTGGTTTACTTTTCAATATACAAATGTAAGAGTAGTATACACATTTGTAATGCACGTACATTACCGCCCATATGAACGAGTAATAAAATAGTAATACAGTAAATTTTATTTTAGTTTAAGGCTAATAGGCAGTAGAGTAAAACCGCCTGAAGGAAAACGAAACTTCATAAAAAAATCGCTGTCAACATTCTTAGCGTTCTTTTTATATGAAGTTTTTTTTTCTTTCAGTTGGTTTTATACTACTGCCTCTTAGCCTTTACTTATTTTATTAATTTTTAATTTTACAATTGTTTTGACATTGGTACATTATTATTATTTTCTTTTAACTTCTCATCAAATTTCCTTTTTGAAATTCGCCCTTTATGGGTTCTAAACGCCTGGCGAATCAATGTTATGTACTGGCGGTGATTGAATCCGTCACATTTTAAACTATCTGTAAAGAAAAATACATTTATTTAGTTTTTTTATTGAATGAGCGTTTTGAAAATATTTATACATACCGTACAGCGCATCGTTCAACGCATGGAACTGCTTAAATCCACACTTTTCATTTATGTATATACATATGTATGTATATGTATGTTATTACGTACGAATTATACGTTTTATTATTAATGTTACTTACTATTAACTCTTCTTATTGTATTGAAAATTTAATAACTTAACAACACCCGCGTAGGTCCGTAGCTCACTGGAAATAAAAAGCAAGTGACGCGACGCTCTAACAAACAAATCAAGTGTTTTTTTTTTGCAAAACAAAAGGAATAATTTGTGTTGCTAAGGAAGGGCAGTGCGACTTGCTATTTGTGCATTACTTTTTCCGCAGTTGTAATGCAGATTTTCGGCAGATCACATTCGGCACCGCTTCACTTGCTTGATGAGGGGGTAGGCAACAAAGAGAAGGCAAGACGACTCGGCTTTTCTATTTGCCTTCGCTTACAATCCCTCAAACGCAACGCAGCGCTTGTAATCAATTACGTTTTCTGCGGAGGTAATGCAGTATTTCGGCAGACCACATTCAGCTCTGCGCCGCTGGGGCTCTGCGCCGCTGGGTTCTAACGAACTTTATGGTTGGAGAGCACATTTATTATACAGAGAGCCAGTGAGAGAGTGCAAAAGAGCGTGTATGGGACCTTAAGAATTTTATTACTTCTTTCAAGATGCTTTATACTTGCATTAAGAATATTTTTCTTGTATTAAGTACAATTTTCTTGTTGCAAGTATTTTTGAACAAGATTGAAATTTCTAAAATCAAGCTCATTCGAACTTAATTTTAGCATGCGTTATTTTTCTCTGTGTATCAGCAACTAACCCGTTCCTTATTAAAAAAGTAATTGATGGTATCTGTGGTGGAGACATAGAGAAGTGTGAGGGACTATCAAATGGCACATACGAAATCAAAACAAAAACGTTGTTGCAAGCCTCAAAATTGATAAAACTGACCGCCCTAGATTTACAAACCAACATAGAAGTCACGGAACACACTTCACGAAATTTTAGCAAAGGTGTTATTTATTGTAACAATCTTCGCGATATCAAAGAAGAAGAAATCCTAGATGAGCTTAAATCCCAAAACGTTATCGAAGTTAAAAAAATTCTCAAAAAACACCAAAACACTCTACAAGAAACTGGTCTAATTATATTAACTTTTGCTGCACTTGATCTGCCAATAAACATCAAAATTGGATATCAGAATGTAAACACACGTGCTTACATACCTCTTCCTATGCGATGCCGTAATTGTGGACGCATTGGACACCCAACGAAAACCTGCAAAAGAGAACAACTCTGTCTTGACTGTGGCAATCTATATCACTCCACTAACGAAGAAGATCATTGTTCTAACTCCAAATGCTGCATATACTGTAAGGAAAGTAATATACCAGACTATAATCACAGTATTTTTGATCGCGGTTGTCCCACGTTTATTAAAAACAAAGAATTGCAAGCCATACGTGTAATTGAAAAAACCAATATGAAAGAAGCTGTCAAAATCTACAACGACCGTGACAGACATCCATCGACCTTATACTCAGCCAAACTCAACTCACCAACAGTCAACCCTTCTACAGATACACCCAAAATTGACACAAATGAAGTCCTATCAAAAAAGCAGAGTCACCAAAACTCAATAAAACAAGTAGATACTAAAGGAGTTCACAGCAGACTATCAGTTTCATATGACGACCTGTGTACTCTGCCGTCAACTTCAAAATCCAACAGCCTCAAGGAAAACAATTCTGCTCATCTCAATGTTTCCAACTCTCAAACTATCAACGAAAACAAAATTAGATTATTTCAAAAAAATAATCCTTCCCTTAAAACACAAATGAAAGCCAAACATGATACAAAAGCTAAACCAACTACCAACACGTACAACGGAAGATTTTCTGCAAACAATGAAGACAACGAAATGGTATTCGAAGATTGTGTCACTTAAGCAGAGAAGCCTGCTTAATCTGAACCTACGTACACATCGGCATCATAAGATCATCTTACCATTTCCCTATTAATCCCTATGGGTCTTAAGCTTTTTCAATGGAATTGCCACGGTTACGTATCTAATTACGTTCAGTTACAACTTCTCATAAAACAGTTTGCCCCACACATCATATCTCTACAAGAAACCCACTTTCACTCAATAACAGGTATTCCAATACCAATAAACTACAAGTGCTATTCAAAAAACCTCGCCTCCAACTCAGCAAGAGGTGTTGCTCTACTCATTCATATCTCATTGCAACACAAGGAACTAGTAGTTGACTCAGTCTTCGACTCAGTTGGCGTACAAATAACCTCAAAATGCAAATTTAATCTTATATCATCGTACATACCTCCACATCAACAATTTTCGGCAGAAAACCTACAGCAAGCCTTCGTTTTCAATGCGCCAACTATCATCACGGGAGATTTTAACAGCTGGCACCAAGCCTTGGGATCAAGCTCAAATAACAGAAAAGGAAGAATCCTCGAAGCCTTTCTCACATCATCAAGTTACATTTTACTCAATAATGGCTCTCCCACCCACTTTAGTACCCACAACACCTTTACACACTTAGATCTCACATTTTGCTCTCCAGAGCTTAGCCTTGATTGCTCTTGGAAGACGATTGACGATCTTCATAGAAGCGACCACAACCTGATAATCACAATACTCTTCAATACAATATCACCCATTAAGGCAATAACTCGGACACATTTCTTAACTGATAAAGCTGACTGGAACCTATTTTCAACCTTAACAAAAAAATTGTCATTGAATTTTCCAAAAAGTAGTAACATTAACAAAGAAGCTGCAAGCCTACACAAAATAATCATCTCCTCAGCACATTACTCCATCCCACAATCCTTCCCACACAAACATAACCGCAATGTCCCTTGGTGGAATGTTGATCTGAATCGCCTTCGTAAAGCAAAATTCAAAGCCTGGCAGGACCTAAAGCATAATATCAATACTCTTAACTTAATTAATTATAAAAAAGCCAATGCCCTTTTCCGACGAACATTAAAGATTTCTAAACGTGAAAGCACTCTTGCATTTACGTCTAAGATAAACCCCGTTACACCATCTTCCAAAATTTGGCAAAATATTAGACGCTTTTGCGCCATTAATCCCAACAAAGATATTCATTGTATAATTAATCCATACACATCCCAGAACGTCACAAAAAAAACAGATATAGCGAACCTCTTTTGTCAACACTGGTCAGATGCTTCAAGTGACAATAATTTCCCTGCATCATGCACTTTAGCAAAACTAACAGCTCTTTCAACTCCCTACAGCCTGACAGCTTGCACTGGCGCTCAGGCCATAGAAACTGATATCGCAACAATAGAATTTACCGCAGCAGTTAATTCCCTAAAAGGCCAGACCGCTTTCAAAAATGGTAAGTCTGTTATAGATAACCTTTTGTTGATTGACCACATTATAAATAGGAACCTGTCAAGAAAAAACCATGCATCAATAGTTTCACTCGATTTTGCCAAAGCTTTTGATAGGATTGGGATTCACGCCATTTTAGATCAACTTGCAGAATGGAAAATAGGACCAAGAATATTCAATTATGTCAAAAATTTCTCAACCAACCGGAAAATAATAACGAGAGTTGGAAACAACTACTCCTATTCCCGCCCTCTACACAATGGAATCCCACAAGGGTCACCACTCTCAGTTGTTCTCTTTCTTATTGCCTTCAACAAACTCTCCACTAAAATAGCACTCCACAAAAATATTTCTCTATGCTCATATGCTGATGATTTCAATATAATTGTTAAGCTCCAAAATCAAAAAAATATTCAAATAAACTTAGGCCCAGTATTCACATCTATTACCAATTGGTGTGAATATTCAGGAGCCAAACTTTCTCCAACAAAATGTAAACACCTTCACATCGGCCGAAAACAAAACTGCACATGTACCATCATTACTGATCATCTAAACCTACAAAATGTGTCCAACGTCAAAATCCTTGGAATCCATCTCAACAACAGGTATCGTTGGAACACCCACATTCAACAGTTAAAACTAGCATTAAACAACAAAACAAATATTTTGAAATGTTTAACTAGCGCTAAATTTAATTGTAACACAGTCACGTTACTCAATATAACAAAATCAATAATAGTCTCAAAATTAGAGTATTGTCTACCTATCAACACTTCGCTAAACACTGCGGTAAGACTTTCCCTCGGAGCTTTTAGAACTACTCCTACAAATAATATGCATTTCGAAGCCAATATCCCAAATATTCAACTTAAAAAAAAATATACTTACAGCTCAACTCTTTAAAACCATTTTAAACTCCCACAACTCCCCAATCTTTAACATAATAAAAAATTAAAACCACATAGCAAAACCAAATACCAGTCCACCATTGATCAGATTATACATAAGTGCTCCACCCATTCCATTCCATGCATCTCTCAAATAAGATCCTTTTCGCAAATACTACCTCCGTGGCGCTTGCCTTTGTCATGCATAAACACATCTATGAAATCTTACTCTAAAACAGAAACCCACCCTCAAATATACCGAAAAATATTTACCGACTATCTCAACACACACCCTAATTATAAAGCCATCTACACTGATGGTTCGCATTACAACTCTATCACTACTTTTGCAATTACAAGCGAAAATGAAATAGTAAAAACTGGACTCTTACCTTTTGATTCATCTGTACTCTCATCCGAATTAATAGCAATTACAAAAGCACTAAACATTTATTAAAAAGATGGCGTACGTTAAAGTCGGGCGCAGACGACTTTGGGATACCCTGTACCACTGCTAAATCCGGTAAATTGCTTAAGAACACCAAAAGACATTTGATTGCCAAATTAGATTACGATACCTTCATAAACAACCAAAAACAGACGAATTTTTAATCAAAAACTTTTTTTCAACCGATCGGCCCTATGGGAGCTATATGATATAGTCAACCGATTTTGACCAAATTTGTTTCAGTGCTGGGTAACCCTCAAAAACTTCCAAATGCCGAGTTTGGTTACGATATCTTCATAAACAAACGAAGCACAACAAATTTTGTACAAAAAACGGTTTTTTGATCGACCGGCCCTACGGCAGCTATATGATATAGTAAACCGATTTTGATCAAATTTTGTACAGTACATCGAATATTATTTTAAAAAATTTTTTTTGACCGATTGGTCCTATGGGAGCTTTATGATATAGTCAATCGATTTTGATCAAATTTGGTACAGTGTTGGAGATCTCTAAAAAACTTCCGAATGCCAAATTTGGTTACAATATCTTCACAAACAAACGAAACACAACGAATTTTGTGCAAAAAACTTTTTTTGACCGATTGGCCCTATGGGAGCTATATGATATAGTCAAGCGATTTTGATAAAATTTGGTACAGTGATTGGGAACTCTAAATAACTTTTGAGTACGATATCTTCATAAACAAACGAATTATTTATCTAAAACTTTTGGGGTTTTTCGAGGTCCTCTGAAACACCCCTATGGGAGCTATATAATATATCCCCGATATCCAAAATATAAAATAAGCTTGCATCCCCTGACATAATAACGCATCTAATCTGAAAATTTGGTTGCTCTAGCTTTTACCATCTCTGAGATCTAGGCGTTCATACAGACAGACAGACGGACATGGGTATAACGACTTCTCTAGTCACCCTGATCATACTTTAAGTAACTTTGGGGGGTCTCCGACGTCTCCTTCTGTATGTTACATACATTTTCGGCTTGCACAAACTTAATATACCCTTTGGTACCACATATGGTAAAGGGTATAAAAATTACCGAAACTTCTGCCTTTAGTCGCCTGATAACTCTAAATTTCAGCAAAGTAATATCTTCTTTCGACAGTGTTGAAAATCCATTTTAAATTCTATCCAAAAGGTTCGTTCTTTTGAGTTACCAATTATAAGCTGATGCAAAATATTGCCAATCATGCCCAAAACATAACATTTGAGAGCGTGAGAAAGCAGACGTTCCTATTGTCAAAAAGTAGTTGGCAATTCAGTCTGCATCATAAAGAAAACTAAAAACGAAGCGCATTCAGATCGGCTCCGCGTTTTTGTTTAATAACAAATTAAATTAATATATTAGTGCATAGGAAATATAATAAATATATGCATAAACAATTACTGCGTTTATTTACAACAAAAGCAAATCATTGCAAATAAGTGAAAGTGTTAAACAGTTAACAAATTGACTTTAATGTATTGCATGAAAAGGAGGCGTATAAATAAATGGCAATAGTTGCATGAGTGTAAGAAAGTAAAAAAATAAGGGCGCTTATGGTTTTATATATAGTGCGTGCGTGTGTGTTTGTGCAGCAGTTGCAAGTGCAAGGGGTTTAGCTAATCAAAGCAGAAGAGAGAGACTAGTGCGTGAGAGCGTTAAATAATCGCGTTGGTATATGTGTATATATTATTTTTTTAGGTGTGTAAATAAAAAGTGCAGTGTTAATTTTTTTTTTGTTTTTGTTGTGTTCTGTGTTTAATACAAAAATTGTTGCATTTAAAAGATTTATGTACTGCTTGCGAGCAGTGCATATGCTAAGCAGTTTTTGGTTTTATTTTATGAGAGTAAATAAAAAGTGCAGTGTTTATGTATTTATTTATTTTTTTTTTGTTTCTGTGTTTATATATAGAGAGTCAGCTTAACAAAGCGATGCGAGCTACTAATGCGTGAGAGAGTTAAATATGCTCTGCCATTATGAAACAGTTTTTGTTGTTATTTTTTTATGTATGTAAATAAAATTGTATTTTTTTTTTTTTGTCTTGTGTGCCTACCAAAGAAGAATAGAGCTCTGAGAGAGTTAAATATGCTCTGCCATTGTTTAACAGTTTTTTTGTTATTTTTTATGTGTGTAAATAAAATTGCAGTGTTTTCTTTTGCGTTAAATAAAAAAATTGTATTAAAAAAATTATATTTTAAAGTTTATGGGTAAGTAAATATATATTTCTATTATTTGTATATTAGTACATAATTATTATATAACTTTCATATATTATTGCGCCCACCCAATGATCTGTTTGGACAATCAATAGCTTATATTCTATATAAAATTTACTAAAATATACATAGTGGGGGTTTTTAGGCTGCTTAGCCCACAGCCTGTCTACACACCTGTTCTGAAGGTGTGACTGTATTGGCAGTGATGTATTGGTAAGTTGACATAATAATAACCAACGTATGACTATGTTTCTGAGAGACGCATGAATAAATTCGCCATACACCCTCAAATATCTGCTCATAAATTGAATTCCTCACATATGTCTTATCTGCCTAACACCATCTAATCTCAAATTTAGTCATTTGTAGTCACTCGGCTGAAAATCGACTGAATTTCAATAATTTATATTACCAAAACCTTTTTTTTTGTGTCCCAGAGAGTTCGCACGCAGTTCAATGCCTAAATACAATGCTAGGCATAAAGTAATAAAAAATGCTTATATATCTCATAGATACTAAATGGAAGCTATTGTCAGCCAAAACTATTTCATTTAAGCTGCAAATGCACCCAAAAAGCGTTTGAAAATATTGTTGTTATATTTATTAAATTGTTGCCGCGAATTGCCCCCTCACCACTGGTTGCACTTTATGAATATGACCAAGTCAAAAGGGGTGAGAGATCGCAAAGGGTGACGTACCACCTTTATTAATACCAATGTAATGCGCATGTGAGGGCAACGTCAGGACGGGTAATAAATCTCGTAACGACTATACAACCCAAAGCCTTTCGTTGGCATATTTTCGCAACCTCGATTTCTGTGACAATGGAACAAAGATTCACGGAAGGTTGGAAAGATGAAGTGGAGTTGGGTAGAGAGAGTAGCGTTGGGGCAGGCAATTGAATTTTGTATGAAATGTAATGCCTGCCTTTAGGCGCTATAGAGAAGGAGTCCTTCGCATTCATTTCATTCATTCATTCGTTCAATCATTCATTCGCTCAGCAAAAATAACAGCAACAATAAATGGGGAAAAACAAGTGAAAATATTTCCCAAATTGAATTGTTTTGCATTGTTGTCGCGTTCCGTAAAAAAAAAAAAAAACAAAATATAGTATATCCTTATGAAAGTTTTGGCGTATGTGTATCTCTATGATTTATATGCGTTTAGAGCTGCGTCTGCTACCAAAATGAAATTAGAGGCATCTTCCTCTGTTTCGTACTCAGTTAGATTGAGCTGGTGTGTCTCTGATGGAACCCTACACTGTGCAAAATAATGACTATCATTCATACTTTGTTATGTGTCTTTTTTTACGTGTGTTGCTCTGTTAAATTTTAAATGAAAATATTAAACGGTGTGGCTAAAAACCGCGAAAATCTACAGCGGGGGAACGGGGAAAGATATTGACATGATTCACCAAACTTCATCTGCTTAGGAAATATGCGCACCAGCAGGAAAAGTTCCGTGTCTCTAGCTCTTATAGTCTCCGAGATCTAGGCGTTCATACGGTCGGACAGACGGACGGACGGACATGGCTCAATCGCTACCCGAGGTTATGATAAGCATTTTGGTATAAAGGACTTGGGGTCTGCCACGCCTCCTTCTGTCCGTTACATACATTGCACAAATCTAGTATACCCTTTGTACCTATAGGTACAGGGTATAAAAAAAATGTAATTATAATTAAGGCTTCAAAAAATCAACAAATGTGAATTTAATACATTAGAAATTTCTAAAATAAATTTTTTAAGTCGATATTTTGATATACATATACATATATACATATGCATTTCAATACACATATTATAACTACTCGAGGACTTGAATAAATATATTAATAATATACTATAGAATATGTAAGCGGTTAAAGTATGCCAGCGAAAATTTTTCTTAACTTAACATAAATAAATAGTTCTTACTTTTTTTTTTTGACTAAATAAAAATTATATATCATTGTAAGTGTGTAAGGACTAGGGTATAATTACTAAGTTAATACACTTCATGTATCAGGCACTTATTCGTCCGATATTGACATATGGTTGCCCAATATGGTTCAATATTTCTCCGTCCTATATGGAAAGAATTCAAGTTTTTGAAAGAAAATGTCTTAGGGTATGCACCTCCCTCTTTAGAACTCCCCAGAGCGAGTATACAAAATTTTACTCGAACAAAAAGCTCTACAACTCCGCAAATATAATAAGAATTGATAATTATACCCTGTACCGTATGGTACCAAGGGTATATTGTGTTTGTGCAAGCCGAAAATGTATGTAACGTACAGAAGGAGAAGTCGGAGACCCCCCAAAGTTACCTAAAATATGATCAGAGTGACTAGAGAAGTCGATATACCCATGTCCGTCTGTCCGTCTGTCCGTATGAACGCCTAGATCTCAGAGATGGTAAGAGCTAGAGCAACCAAACTTTCAGATAAGATCCCTTATTAATCCATAGGAGACAAGTTTAATTTATTTTTTTGATATCGGGGCTACATTATATAGCTCCCATAGGGGTGTTTCAGAGGACCTCGAAAAAAAAGCAAAAGTTTTAGATGGATAATTCGTTTGCTTATGAAGATATCATAACCAAATTTGGCAATCGGAAGTTTTTTAGAAACCCCCAGCACTGTACCAAATTTTATCAAAATCGGTTGACTATATCATATAGGTCCCATAGGATCGATCGGTCGAAAATTTGTTTTTTGAACAAAATTCGTTGTGTTTCGTTTGTTTGTGAAGATATTGTAACCAAATTTGGCATTAAGAAGTTTTTTAGAGTTCCCAAGCACTGTAGCAAATTTGATCAATATCGGTTGACTAGATCATATAGCTCCCATAGGGCCAATCGGTCAAAAAAACGTTTTTTGCACAAAATTCGTTGTGTTTCGTTTGTTTGTGAAGATATTGTAACCAAATTTGGCATTCAGAAATTTTTTAGAGATCTTCAAAACTGTACCAAATTTTATCAAAATTGGTTGACTATATCATATAGCTCCCATAGGACCAATCTGTCAAAAAAACGTATTTTGAACAAAATTCGTTGTGTTTCGTTTATTTGGCAAAGAAATATCTTTTGGAGTTTGTAAGCAATATATCGGACTTGATTGCAATTTGGTGGTACAGGGTATCCCAAAGTCGTCCGCGCCCGACTTTAACGTACGCCATCTTTTTATAATTAAGTTAATAAGAAATCACATTCAGAAAAGTTTTGATTGCTCCATTAATAATTTAATAAAAGTTCCTTATTACGTAAATGAGGATTATATAAAATTTGCATTACAAAGTGGATTTGTACCTCCTGAAGCCTTTTTCTTCTTAGATAAGAGTGGTATAATTCAGAACAATTTGGGCATCCCTATATTTTATCACTCATTTAGAAGAGCTAATATAAAAGCTATAGATATGGAAACTATAGGAACAAATGAAGTTAGATTCGATAAGTCGTTATCTCTAAGGGACATCAAGCTATATAAAAAATGTGTTTGTAAACACTGGTGGCTTGAAATACGTGTAAATAATAATAGTACATAGTTTTGTTTTATTTTTTTTTTTTTTTTTTTTTTTTTAGATTTAAGTATTAGGTTAGTGAAATAATTAAGTAATGTTTTTAGACTTTTTCATTATGTTTTAAAAAAAATATGAAAACTGTTGTACATCACATATAGTTTAAATTACTACAAAAAAAAAAAAAAATTCCTAAAAGAAATTGATTATACATAACGTACTTGAGCGATCATTTAGGGTCCATTAGTACAAACTAATTTTAAATTGTTCAACTAGTGTTTATTATAGTTTATAATATTAGAAATAATAAAAATAAACAAAAAAAAAAAAAACTAAGTTAATACAGAATGTACTACAATGATTATAAATGATTTTTCATTGTGAACATTTTGCAGACGACATAATTGCTGTGAAGCTTACATTTCTTAAAATAAATTATATTTTTTGGGCTTATGTGGATTTTAATACACTACTAAAATTTAATTAAAAGAATTGTTTTGTGAATCACCTAATCGTAAGCCTTACAAGTTGCCACTATCGGGTTAAGTATATTGTAGAATCCAAAATAAGTTCATAATGGCTTTTATACAATTGAAAGATAAATGAAACAAATATCAGTAATGGCTTCTAACGAAGTACGACAAGAAAAAATGTACATAGCTTCCTCAAATTTTCTTAAATTAACCAATTTCCTAGTTTTGGCGATGTTCGCTGTTTGGAAAGCCATTTGCCAACTGTTTTTTTTTTATCAAAAATTGGAAGCTTCGATTTGACTACGCCCTCGCATACCATCATTCGTTGGTGTGCTGGCTTTTTATCTAACTCAAAGCAAATAGCATCAGCATTTAAATGACGCTTAAAATCCGAATAACGTCGGGCCTCGTAAGACATGTATTTAGACCCCAACGCTGATGCAGCTACTGCTGCAGCCACCGTTCCATTACCGCTTCGGTAAGGCATCGATGGTGGTGAAGACTCTTGTCGTTTGCGCTCAAAATATTCCACTATTTTAGCAATTTGCGCCGAACGTGTGCTAGGTAGTGCGGTGAATGTTCGATCATCCCACAACAATGAATCCGAGCCAGCAAGGCTGCTTATGTCGTCGGAGCTGTCAGTATAAATGGACGATGTTCGGTTCTTGCAGTACAGTAATTGATTTGTAGCAAAAGGGCTACACTGCAGCAACGTGTGTATTTCAGAGTCGAGGGTCAGACGGTTAAGGAGTCCCGCCGCGGCACCTAACTGTGGGTCGCTTCCATTGTTGCTAAGTATGGCATGATGACAAGTAAAGCGCCGTTGATGCGGCCAAGAGCCAGCTTCAGCTTCTAAATCATCAAGTGAGTCCAACGCTGTAGAAGACGATGTGTTGCCACAGGTCACTGCCAAATTGTCTATAAGCAACACGAATGATGAGGTAGAAGAAGATTCATTTAAAAATGGGCGTTGTTGCGGTTGTTGTGAGGTTGATGCAGCATAGTAACAGCAGCAGCGGCTTGCTAGTTTATCTCTAAAATAAAAAGTGATAAAAGTAACATTTTAAATCATAAACATAAAAAAGAATCGTTCTCACCCAAGTTCATTGCTAGGACAACCGTCAGAGTCAAACATTAACTGCGATTTAAGCTGCTCGTAGCAGCAAGTACTACTGTTTCCTGCTCTACTGCAACTACGGCCTCCCAAACCTCCTATGTTGTTAATATGCCGACGTAACTGGTGTTTGTTATGACGGCGTCTGACTCCTCGTTGAAGCATGAGAAAAAGCCACTTTCAATAGAGTCGCGGCGGGTAAGATTTGTTTTTAAAGGCCGCAACTCGCAAGAATTTTTAAGATCATGTAATTCTAAATCAGTGCAGGAAGAAACAGAGGTAGGTGTCGCAGCTAAAGGAAGAAAGCAGGTGGCCAAAAGTGGTGACGGTGCAACAAAAGCTACCGAAGCACTGCAGCTAGGAAACTCAATAAATTTCTTGCAATCGACCATGTCCTCATCAGGAATAGATTCAGAGCCCAAAGTGGCAGCCGTCAGTGTGACTGTTGAAGCTGTGGCGATACGGGCAGACTTTTTGGTTCAGTAAGCGGAATATTTGCAGCCGCTGTTGCTGACTTCTTCGCATTTGTATCTACTCCCTGCTGTCATGCTTTGGATGGCAATCAGCTCTTTGAAGAAAGGGGCTGACATTTCAAAGCACGAGCTAAATAGATCGCCAACACCGGCAGCGTAAGTCTTTGGATTTGCACCTAATATCTTCTTAACTCCACGCAACTGCGCAAGCGCTGTAAATGGATTTGGCTTTGTGCCGTTATCTTTATACACAGTGGGCTTATACTGCGGGTCCTTTAAGCACATCGTTTCTCCGACCTTACGCAAAGTCAGCTCTGCAGACCCAGGTGAATTTATAGCTGGCAGTATCACTCCTGATGATTGATTACACCCTGCCAACTGGCGTGGTGGCGTTGGTGACCTAGTGGATGACCTTTGGCGTTGCATTTGATGACAACGCGCCTTGTCGCTGGGTGTCGTATGTAGCGGGAAATGTATTATGTTCTCACTAAGGGAGCGGCGATGTAACAGAATTTCAGCCTCAAGCTTCTGAGTAGCACGGCGAACACGCGACTTAAGTATACTGTCATCACATTCCTTGCTACTTGTAGAGGCCTCTTGCTGCACCGGCATCGTCAATGATGCTGACTTTCCGGATGTACTACTGATTGGGAACCGAAATCCGTTTTCATCTATTTCCTGCTGATGTCGCGGTGTTAGCACACCTGCTGGTGCAGTGCAAAATATGTTGGCAACGCTGGGAGCAGTGTTTCCCTTGACTGCATTCTCACCGTCGCTACCGCATGGAGAAAATTTATTAAGTTCAAGCGAACTCAGTGGGCTAGCGCAAGTTGACTCGTGGTCGTATTTCTCTGTTAAAAGCATCAACTTCTTAGTTGCATCGTGGAAACTGGGGCGACTCTTTGGATCGTACTACAGAAAAAAAAAAAGTATTACATTAACATTTATAAATCATAATATTAGCCACAGGACTTACCAGGCAACAATAAAAAGCTAGCCTTAAAAACACAGGTGGTGTATCCAGAGGGCACAGCTCAACAAATGCCAAGTAGTCCAATCCAAACGAGGCAGTTCGGGGCATCATGTCAGGATCTCCTTCGATGCGTGCAATAATCTCACATTGGATAATGCCGAATGAGAAAACATCACTAGTCTGATCATACCATTGACTTTTTAGGCACTCGGGACAGACCCAGTAGGGAGATCCAACAGTCTCAAGCCGCGCTCTACATCTATAAACATAATGTCTTTTTTTAGCTCTTTTACACATTTTGTAGTTTACTAGTTACTTACGACTTGTCTGGTATGTTTGCAGCTAACCCGAAATCACCTACAACGGCTTCATATTGATCGTTTGCCATATTGCGTGTAAGCACGTTCTAAAACAAAATAAAAAATAAAAAGTATTTTTTGCCAATGTTAACTTATTTAATAACTTACTTTGCTTGTTAAATCCCTATGAAATATGCCAGAATCATGCACGTAAGCCTTGGCACGTGCTATAGCTAGTTCCAGTCTTATTTTCTGTATAGAACTTAGCGTAACCTCTCGATTGGCCAATAACTGCTCCAATGATCCTCCGTTCATATACTCAGCGTATGCAGTTGCCCTTCTTGCACACAAGCACCCGTAAAACTGAAAATAAATAAAAAATATATTATCAATTTATCAAAGTATTTTGATTGCTTTTCGAAATTACAAAGCGTAGAGAATTGATCTCGTAATGAAATATTAATTAACTCCTCAGTATAGGTATATTCTCAGGTATATAAAAATGAAAACTCTGCCCGCTAAAAATCTTTACAATTAGGTAATAGTATGTACACTTGTTTAATTTTAGTGAAGGATAAAAACAACAAATAATTTTGATGTATAAGAGTTTGTATTACAGCAATAGAAAATTCCGATAATCAATTGCGACTAATCAATTTGGAATAAGATTTAATTAGAAATTAAATTATTAATAAAATAATTCAATTATAGTAAAAAAAGCGTGGGGTGCTTGATATTAAATGTTACAATTATTTCAGTAGAAGCTATTTATAAAATAATTAAAGTCATTATGAAAATATAGTAAATTGCAGCCTTTGGGTTTTTTCGCTGCAAAATTCGAACCATTTGTATCACCTGTTTTTTCCAAGTGATCCATTCCGCTACCGCGCACACACACATACATACACACCGTTTGGGCGGCTGACGCCTTAGTTAGTCGTCACTTCCCCCGCTCCAGAACACTATCTTTATTCAGAACGCAACATCGTCTCCTTTTGACGCTGCAACTTCTTCTTGGACAGCTTCTTCTTTGTGGGCTCGTCATCGGTGGTCCTCGAAACGACCTCCTCCTTTTCGTTCAAAATAACCTCGACGTGGCATGGCGATGAGATGTAAGGGTTGATGCGACCGTGAGCACAGTATGTGCGGCGACGTAGACACTGAGCACGGTTTACTTGAATATGATCGACGACCAGACGATCAACATCAAGCCCTTTGTAGTCAGCATTAGCCTCGGCGTTGCGCAGCAATTGCAAAAGGAATTCAGCAGACTTCTTTGGCCAGCGACCTTGTGTGGTCTTCCATTGCTTAGCTTGAGCGCAACGGCCGACGCCACCATTGAAACGGCGGAACGGCACCCACTCCTTTTGGTCAACAATGGCATGCGTTTGATGGCTTGTGCGGTCTCGTGTGTATTCTATAAAAAAAAAAGTTGTTAATTACTATGCGTTTTTATTTTTAGGTGCTACATTGTTGCGCAGGTGTCTATTTGTTCCATGGGACAGGTAGAGACGCGCATTGAATGCTTCGACGCCACTTTTTATCCATGGCTTGTAGATTGATTTCGACACCACATTCAAACAGACAATTAATTAAATTTTGACCGTTATATTAAGCAATGCCCGCATTCTGAAGCTCATGTGGTGGTTGTTTGTTATTATTAGGTTATATTCGCTAAGTATGGAACAGTTCTCATTTTTTTCATGGGACAGGTAGACACGCGTGCAAGGTACGACGCATGAAGTGGTGTTGCCCTTGTTGTGTTTAGGTTGTACTTTGTAGACAAGACTAGAAAGAACGCACCGTTTTTTTGGTCTCGGCAGCGTTCAGCTGATATTTTACAATTTTATCTAGCAACAATGCAAAGTGAAATGCTGCAGGCACGACAGACACATACTGATTTGTGTTGCAAGCGACGCACCTCTTTCTGTAACCATACTTCCGTTTTTGCGTCCGGCAAGACTTACCTTAAAATCCATGTTTAATATCTACAAATACAGCAAATACTAATGTTAGGCAAAACATATTTTAAGACTTCAGCTACACAGCCTACCGCCTTCGTCGTGTACGAAACCGGAAAACAACCTTTGTCACATCGTAGGCAACCATGCTTGGTTTGTAGAGCTGTGCTCTGATAGCAGCATATCGATTGTCAATAAAATAAGCGATGTTTATGCAGGCGATAAGAATCGATTAAATTGAACACACTTCACATGCAAAAATGTTCAGGCTAGAGCTGGGTAAAGTCGGTTAGAAAACGTATCGATATGAATCGATATTTTTAGAAAAGTATCGATACGTATCGGATAAATATCGGTTACTTCCCCCTCCACTGAACTTAGGCGGGAACTTTAAAGTTAATTTCTTACAGTCACGAGAAGATACTATTTTCTTACGAGAAAAAGGCATTTTATTCCATTCAAGCGACATTACAGATAAAACTAATTGATTTAAAATTTGATTACGGCCGGGTTTTGAAAAATTTCCGCCATCTCGGGACATAAAGAGGCTCTTTTCTCGGTTATGGTGGTGCCCGCTGTAGAATTCACCTTCTCCGACGGTACTGAAGATGCTGGGACGATCAGGTACTTCAAAGCAAGTTTTTTGAAAGGCTGACCTCGTCTGCGGATTGTCCTATTTCAATATTTTTTCCTCCAGAAATGCGTTCAAATGAACGATTGCTTGAGATACTTCAGGGATAACTGGAACTTGAGTACCACTACTAACTAATCCAGTGCTTTACCGCTCATACTGCTCTAATGTTTATAAAAAATAAGCTTTTTCTAATAACTATTATTAGTGATGATAGCAGCCGATATAACCGATACGTATCGGTTACGCCAAACAGTATCGATACTATCCGATGCTGTTGCGTATCGACACGTATCGGTTAATATCGATACTTTTTCCCAGCTCTAGTTCAGGCATGTTCCAGGTTTCGACTAGTTTTGAAACGTCATAACGAGTGCATTCCGACAATTGGTGGTATAGATTAAGACCAGCGGTGGGCACATAGAAGGCACGCGTGCCAAAGAGCTTTCACACGTAGGAGAAAAGCGCTTTTTACCGTAAAAGCTCGTCTCGTACGTGTAAGCTAGGTTTTACAATGGAACGCAAAGCAGAGCCACATTGCAAAACACGAAACAATACGCATTCTGCGTATACATATTTGGTTTTTGTTGGCAATTAAAATTTGCTCGTCTGGCTGGCGTCACTTGCAATAGGAATGATTTGATCAAGTGATATTTTTTGTGATCGACACGACCCTATCCGAATTTTTAGGCGACGTTCCGCATAAAAATAAAACTCGGTGATATTTTCAAATTTAATGACAACTATGCCAAAAAAAACTGATTTGTCCCATTGTACCTCGGTGTTTGCGAAAGCTAACTAATTGCTTAGTAGTTTTGCCCACCGCTGATTTAGACTGAGTTCGAATCAATTTCGAATCGTTTTCATTCAAGCCAGAAACAGCTGTGTAGTTTATGATTGTTTACGTGGCGCAAAATTTAAATGGCAGCGACATCATACAGCTGCCGTCTTTTAAAAGTGGAAACGTAGTAGAATATTAATCTGCTTGTAGTGTGCATTTTAATTTTATAAGTATAACACACATATTTTTGCCAACATCTTTCTGAGAGAGAAATATTTTTTCTTTAAGGCCCCTACGGAGACACGAAAATAGCCACCTAGCAAAAAGACAGACTTATTTTTTATAAAATGCACATTTTGTTATTAGAGACACACTGTTCCTTTCGTGACCAAAATAAGTCTGTCTTTTTGCTAGGTGGCTGTTTTCGTGTCTGCGTAGGGGCCTTGACAAAAAACGTGTATTTACTTTCACCTTTAAGTATGCTACAGTTTTTGCTTTAAAAATATGACGCAAAAAATGATTTTTATGAATTTTGCTTGCCTTATGTGTGTGTTTTTTTTTTAACTTTCCAAAATTTGTTGATGCTGAAAAACAAAAAATTTTACTGCTCGTTGTTCTCGCAAACGTTCATCAAGCGATAATCAATGAATCGAGCATTTGTAGATATTGTTATGACCAGCGGCTCTTTTTGCTCCAAGTGCTCTTTCCGTTATGTCTTGAAAGTGACGCCCGCCAGACGCACACGAGAATTTACAAGAAAAAACACAATGTGCGAGTTTTATGGCCCTTCTCGAGGATGCTTAGGCGACCGTAACGGGGCTTTTTATTAGTGCTCGCTGACTAAAAATTCGCACAAGTGCACTGAGCACTGTTAATTTAAAATTGTCATATAAACTCATATGACTTCGCTGTGTCTTTGAATGTGTTGCAAAATTTTGTTCAGTGTACTCGCACAAGCAATCGATGGCGACGCGAATAGTTTATAATGACAAATTACACACAATGTGGGCCATCACTCGACTTTATGGTTTTATGGCCCTACTCGAGAATTGCTTGTGGGACCGTAACAGGACTTTTTTTTCTTGATGTTGTTGTAGGGCTCTTTCCGTTATTTTTCGTGCCCACCGCTGGTTATGACAATAGTTGTGAGTAGAGCTGTAAAAGACCCAGTGTTGCAACAGATGTCGTCGGTAAACTTATGTCATAGCAATTAGCTTTGTGTAAGGTTTCTTTAGCAGCGCGCACTTTAAATTAGTTGAAAAGTAACCGTTTCAAAGTAGCAAATTCAAATTTTTAAAACTAATTGCCATGTGAACAATTTTAAAAATGTATATACGACTTGAAAATCGTACAAGTTCTTGTGTTAACTGCAAAATGTATTTCCTTCCGTAGCGGCCAATCAGTAAACCAATATATTTTGTGCGCATTCACTTGCATAAATTGCTTACGAGTGGCACTTGGCACAACCATAAAACGTTATTTATTTAAGCTCATTTCATTGTAGTACACTAGTTGCTTCGCCACAATTCTTTATTACAATACTGCCATTTTGATATGTACTTACAATGCAAATTAATTGAATTAATTCAATTTTCCACTCAATAGCGCTTTGTGTTGATTTTTTTTATGTTTTTACTGCTGCGTATAATCATCTAATATGTATGATTGTATGATACTTGACTATAAATATTTGAAACATGCATACAACACTTTTAAAGATTTTTGATTTGGCCATCACTTTAAATCAGGGGTGTCCAGGCCCATTGCTCATCTGGCTCTTTTTGTTTTTGTAATGGCTCTTAGGCATAGGCAGCAATGCGCGTTTACATGCACGGCCCAAACTGTATATCACTCAATGGCAATGCAAATTACAAAAACTATTTCACTAATTTTCACTGTAATTTTGTTGTTGTTTTTCGTTTGTGCTCTCTGAACTCTTGCACCCAGAAAAAAGGGTGTAGGATTGATCGCGGAGTATGTGAGAATGTGAGTATTAAGGCATAGCTTGCAAAGAAAAAAGAGTTGCAACAAAAAATAAAACATTTATATGAGTATATACTATTTTTGTCAGTGTACATAATAACATGAAAAAACGGTTTGCTTTAGATGTGTTAGTGTTTTTCTTTCATATGTATGTATTGGTGTTTGCTCTTCCATAAGCAGCCTTTGGACACCCCTGCTTTAAATACTAATTCGGGTGTGCATCTGTATATACAGAATTGCCTTGAAGACATCTTTCAACTGCATCCATCGCACGCCCACAAAATAAATCGGTATGATGGCTTAGTTACTACTGTCCCTACATACTACTTTATATCATCCTATATTGTATCTAACGTATGTACATACTTGATATAATTTCTATTGCTTGCTGTTCTTATTGTTGTTGCTGCTTGTACTTGATGAAATTCACAAAAATCAGTGACAACGTCAACGAAGACCACTTGGAAAAATAATGCAATAAATAATATAGCAAATAACGATGAACTATGTGTAGTTATTATTGTTGTTGTGAAACATATAGAAGGCTGCCTCTTGAGCTCATCATCAGCATCATCAACATCATCATCATCATAACAATGCTCGACTCGATTGAACATAGGCGCTCGGCATATCACGTCGGCGTTTTCAACGAACAATTCGGCTGATCCGAGCGCATGTCTTCCCCTGGAAAGCACAAATAGTATGGCGCGCATTGACTGCACTATGAGAAAAAGGCACAGCTAAAGCTAAAGACTTATTTTAACAAGCGCCTGCCTGCCTAATTTTAAATCATCAAGCTGTTGCTAACAAGTAGCTACGTTTCACTTGCGATCCCATATTCGGAATTATTGCTTCGAAGCTTAAAAACTTACTCTTTTGCAGAATACATATACATATATATGTACAGACATATGTACTTACTATATACATAGGAAAAGTATGTCCATAAATTTAGTGAGAGTAAAAATAAGTGTGAGAGAGATATAAACTATGTGTGTAAGTATACCCAATAAAACATGTTTTTTTAAAAAGATTAAAAATTGAAAATGTTTCCATAATCACGAACGCGAAAGTCCTCGTCGGAAAAATGAAAGCGGAGTTTTCTTAAAATGTGTAAGACTAACTTAACACAAAAATACAGATTGTGTCAAAAAAAAAATTAATTTTAAAAAATCTATGAAATCAACAACCACTATTGGAAGATATGAATTGTCAAGAAAGACATAAAACGGTTTAAACGTTCCCGAATAACTGAGCTTATTTCGAAATTTATTATTTCGGTCAGTTGAAGGCCATGGTGAAATATTTTCCGCATAGCACGATAATTATTTCCCAAAACAAAAATGTGTTTTTCGCTCATTATTTTTTTGTTCTCCCTCTTGCGGACAATTTTAGAACTTGGCGTGGTCTCTGTATCTTTTCGTAAATCATTTATTTTAAATTTTTCAACCGTCGCAGCAGATTTCTTTAGTTATTACATACAAGTTTTAAAGTTGACTAAAATTGCTTGGATTTAAGTGCCAATTTTGTTCAGTGAGGATCGGCAACTAAACTACTAGCCGCCCACCCAACATCGTTGTCGTAGTAGTCGCCAACTGAGACAAATCTAATTTACATGATCGCATTATCATCCATTGTATTATAATCATCAACAAGCGGCAACAACGACGACGAGTATCTACATTGTTGTTGTTGTATTGATGAGGTTGCTGTCGTTCTACTATGGCGAGTTCAGTGGTTGGCGCTTCCTAATTGGGTGACACTCAAGCTCATTGAGTGCCTCCGATATAGGGCAGCAACGGAAAAGGGGCAGGGGCGAAGAAAGCTAAAGCTGGGCAACGCTGCACCTATTCGCGGCAAGCAATGGCAGCAGTAGCAGCAGCAGCAGCAGCGGCAATCAAAACAACAACAAATTAGAATACGAGTAAACATAATACAACAACGAAGCGGCGCACAACAAAAAATTCTCGATCACTTTTGCACACAACGAGCTAAACAATGAGAAATTCAGAATTTTTCGTTTTCATTTTTTGCGTCCAGTTTTAAAGTTCAAGCCGCGACATTAACACACGAAATCTCAGATTATCCGTGCTTTCTTAATCAGTTTCTTAATTACTCAAATTCTCGAATTCTTCTCAGTTACTCAGTTTAATTCAGCTTATCAGTTTCTTTCAATGTTTTCACACTCTGTGATTGGATTTTGGAAAATATCGTTGGGAGTCAGTTACGTTCAGATTTTTAAAAACTCCCGATTACGATTCAATTTCAAAACTTAAATGTGCAAACGTTTAATAGAGCGTGAAATCGAAACAAAAAAATTTAATAAACATAACTAATAAGAAATTAAATAAATCGCCAAACGGTGTGCATTTCTTTTTAATTTAACAAAACGTTCAAGTGTGACTAAAAAAAAACAAATATTGTTCATGATTTTAAAAAACAAAGAAATATATAAAATGTTGTCCCACAACCCCCTATTGATATGTGTAGTCTCCACAGGGTCGTTAACCTTCAGCTCAATGGCCACTAAGTTGTTTTTTGCTTTGTCTCTGACACTGTCCTCTCACTTTTTTTTTTAAGTTTTATCTGTCTAGGGCCCAGTGGAAATGGATATGATCCCTGCGTCGACTGCACAACAAGACATGTACATAAAAACATAATTTTGACCAATATTTAAAAAAAATATTTTTTGTAGCGCAAAGAATTTCTTTGTTTATTTCTGTTACATGTTGTACATTATAATATACAAAATACATAGATATTATAAAAATAGTTACAGCTTATAAATTCAAATACAACCTTAAATATATAAGACTTGGTTTTTAAATCCTGGATATTACATTTACTTCACTTACACCTGAAAAAACACCTGTTCTATATCGATATATATAATTTAAACTGGCTCATTATAGTATTCGAATTCAAAAACAACGCATATAAAAGGTATTTTGAAACAGTATACGTTATATACACCCAATTCTGTTTTTACACGGTTTTGAAATAATACGGTTCAGAAAAATTTTTTTACACAATTTCATTGGATTTAGCACGATTAAAAAAGCTATTTGCTTAAAAGGGTTTAGCTGGATAAGGTACTGGAAACTGCCCCCAGCGATTTTTGAAAACTTATGATGCAGTTCGATGCATACGACAAAAAAAATTTTTTTTTGCAAAATTTCAGTTTTTAATTTTAACGCGATGCGGCTTAATTTTAAAAAACGTGTTTTTCGTTTTTATTCAATTGTGACTAAACAACTAAATATTTTCGAATCAATTTTTTTTTTTTAATTTAAGCTGTCAAAAGGGTTATTAAAAAAAATATTTATTTTGTAACCAACACATTTTCTTAAAAAAAAACATAAAATTTTCTTATTTTTTTTAAGTATTCTTGTGTGCCAATCACCATTTTTTTTTTTCAAAGACGTGTACGTACTTTATTTGGTGTGAATATGAATCAAATCGATTTGGTGGAACAATGTTAAAAAATAAAACGAAAATTTCTTCAAATTTTTTTTGAAAAAATTGTGTAAAAAAAATTTTTTTCAAAAATTATTGTACATTTTTATAATAGAATACCTACTTCTTGTTTATACGATGAAAAAAAAGATTTATTTTGTAGGTAAATATAACAATTTTAACATTGCTAAACAAACTATTTTTTCATTATTTGCATTAAATTATGTAATTTTAATAACAATGTATGGGGTTACATTCAACACAAATAATTAAACCAAATTAATTTTTCTCAATACAAGAAATTCTACATTTTTTCATTTTTATACCCTATACCTTATGGTACAAAGGGTATATTAAGTTTGTGCAAGCCCAAAATGTATGTAACATATTGAAGGAGTCATCGGAGATCCCCCAAAGTTACCAAAAGTATGATCAGGGTGTCTAGAGAAGTCGATATAACCATGAACGTCTGTCTGTCCGTATGAACGCCTATATCTCTGAGATCGTAAGAGCTAGAGCAACCAAATTTCAGATTAGATGCCTTATTATTTTCGGGGGGACCAGTTTATTTTATTCTTTTGACATCGAGGTTATGTTATATAGCTCCCATAGGGGTGTTTCAGAGGATTAGTGTGGATTAGTGGATTAGCGAAAATAAACTAAACGTAAAGTGCTTTTTCGTTTAGTTTCCTTCTTTGCCGAGAAGAAAAAACCAACGTATGAAAACGAAAATAAAGTACATTTGATTTGTTTATGTATTGTTGGTGCACACGAACGAAAAGGAAACCCATGCCGAAAGGTACTCTGTAAGTGAACTAAACAAGAGAACTTAAACTGGGAACAATTCGTGAACGAACAATTGTCGTTTGGTTAATTTTTTATGTAAATGCCAGAGATCTGCAATAGTGCCTGTATTGTGGCAATAATCATACTCGCATCAAAAGTAATGGCAGTGTCAGTTGCACTCTAACGCTTATGGTGTGGCACCACACGCACTCTTAACCATAAGAGTGTGAGCAGTAACAGTGCACCATACAAAATTATATTGTCATGATCAGCGGCGGGCACGCCTTGGCTCTTTTTACTCCGAGTGCTCTTTCCGTTATGTCTTGAAAGTGACGCCCGCCAGACGCATACGAGAATTTACAAAAAAAAAACACAATGTGCGAGTTTTATGGCCCTACTCGAGGATGCTAGGCGACCGTAACGGAGCTTTTTATTAGTCCTCGCTGACTAAAATTTCGCGCAAGTACACTGAGAACAGAAATATAGTTACTTTGGCAACTGTAAAACCAAGTAATTTTTTTGGTAATTTAAAATTGTCATATAAACTCATATGACTCATATGTTGTTCAGTGTACTCGTACAAGCAATCGATGGCGCCAGTTTCAAGACATAACGGAGCACTCGGAGCAAAAAGAGCCAAGGCGTGCCCACCGCTGATAATCATGGTGTAATGATACAAGGTGAGGACAAAAGCGAAAAATACGGACCCATAAGAAAAAGTGTGCATCTGAGCAAGAGAAAACATCCCCTTTGCTACTGTAGCGAGAGCGAGTAAGCATAAGGGGGGGCATAAACTATTTTTTATACCCTGTACCTATAGGTACAAAGGGTATACTAGATTTGTGCAATGTATGTAACGGACAGAAGGAGGCGTGGCAGACCCCAAGTCCTTTATACCAAAATGCTTATCATAACCTCGGGTAGCGATTGAGCCATGTCCGTCAAAAATGTGCAAATTTCACCTCCCCTTGCCAATAAACTGCGTCAATATTTGACTCTACGCAGTTATGGCTACAAGTGACCTAGAATCACATTTTTTGGTAAGCTCATTCATGTGGCTCTAATGAACAAATCCACATCCAAATTTTATCGATGCGGCCCCCCCACCCCCCGCAATCGATTTACCGTGTTTTCTCCCACACCCCTCAACATACCAACTTGAAACTTACCCAATATAATTAAAATAGCTTCTTTGACGTAACTTTCGATTTTCATCAAAATCGGTATAAATTTACGGAACTTATAGGTATAAATATCGTTTTGCACCAAAAAAAAAATAAATTCCAATTGGAAAGTTCTTAGATGGAATATGCAGGAAAAATTTTTTTGACACAAAAGGTACAGGGTATTCCACTGTCGGGCACCGCCTCGACTGTACCACATTTTTTTATCGTCTTGCTGTGCGTTTTGTATGTTTGTTTTGCTATTGCTGCTTGTATGTGTTGCTGAAATTTTGATCGTTTGTTGCTGGGATTTGTACATGGACTTTTTTTCTTTAATAAATAAAATACTCGGTTAATTTAGTTAAAATTTTTTTTATTATTTACTACTATTAATAGTATTCTACAACAAAATTTTAAAATATTTTTTATCGCTAAAACAAATAACCAGAACTTTAACAAAAACGGGCGAGGACAAATACGATCATTTGCCGACGGCACTTGCACAACCTCCCACTTTGAACTCTAGATCGCACTGTTTAAAATAAACACCCACCCACATTAGAACTTCAACAATAACACGCGAAGACAAATACGATCGAATGCCTACGGTATTTGCACAACCTTTCACTTTTAAATGTAATTCACTACTGCAAGCAAAATAAAGACCCACGAGAGAGCGCTGTTTGGCATTTCCTCACCTTGTATTATTACACCATGTCTCTCACACTCTCTTTTTTTATTGTGCTGTATGTTAGAGTGTAAAGCGAACCATTTACAGGCCAGTCAAGGTATACTTATTTAAGGTAGCATACTCTCCCCGAAGGCTCTCAACGAAAGTTACCAATTTTTAGTTTCGTTGCGACTGCGCGTGAGAAGGGTTGTTTTCACGCATATTATTTTAATATGTTTGCGTTCTCTCTCTCTCGCTTTTTCTTGCTCTCAGTAAAATTGGTGACGGCGCCGGCAGCATTACTCTACCTTAAATAAGTATACCTTGCAGGCCAGTAGAGTACCATTGGCACCATAGTGGTAAGAGTGGTAGAAGGCAGGAGTGCAGTACACACTGCAGTATTTATGTATGTTGCCTTAGCACACTAGAGTGTGAACAGCACTCGGAAATATGTGGTGGTCGCATAATACACTGCCACTGCTGCATTTCTCTGGTACATACATACAGTGTGCCACAAAAGTGATAGTATAGCAGGCGATTTTACACTAAAACATGAATTTCTTCCATATTGACTAATTTTTCCAAAAACTATTGATGAGGTTTTCTTAAATATATATTTTTAAACAATTAACAAAAATAAAAACAACAATTCAATAACGAGTTACCTTAAATTTAAAAAAAAACTACAAAATGCCATTAATTCAGCGCCACAAAAGTCTTAGTACACTTAGAAGGAATACCGAATTTACGTTGCTTGCAGCTGGTTTGTTTTGATTTTTGGAACGGGACTTTTTTGCTTATGCTTTGCTTTACTTTCGTTTCCATGTACAGAGTTTTGCGCTGGCAAAAGTTGCCTTATTAACTGCAAACATGACGCGCAAGGAGCTCACAATTGAAGAACGCAAAATAATTTTGAATTTACACGTAAAAGATGGAAAATCGTATTCCGAAATTGGAAAAATTTTGTCGAGACCCCGGTCAAGTGTTCAAAACGTCATAAGTCGTTTTAAAAAGGAACGTCGGATTGAATACAAGCGCAGGAATGGGCGTCCGACGAAATTAAATGATAGAGACAAACGGAGCGTTAAACATTTTATAGATTTTTAAAGATCCATTTCAAAGCGCTGTTAAAATAAGTTCGATTATCTCGACAACACTTCAAAAGACTGTGCACCCAGAAACCATTCGAAGAACCATTAAAGAATTTGGAATTTGCTCATACACACCACGAAAAAAGCCACATGTTTCACAGAAGAACAGACTTAAGCGACTTATGTTTGCCAAATCGTACAGGCATCATCCCACCACGTTCTTTCGCCAAGTCATATTTTCGGATGAGTCCAAATATAACACTTTTAGGTCAGATGGAGATGCATACAAACGAAAATATACGATTAAGACGGTTAAGCACGGTGGTGGTGGTCAAATGGTTTGGGGTTGCATGAGTGCTGCAGGCGTCGGAAACTTAGAGTTCATAGATGGTATTATGAATCATAAAACCTACATTGATATCCTCAAAAAAAACCTACAACACAGTGCCGATCGCCTTGGTCTTGGGTCAAATTTCCACTTCTACCAGGACAATGACCCAAAACACACTGCATTAAATACTCGCCTGTGGCTCCTTTACAATGTGCCACATATGGTTAATCCGCCGCCACAAAGTCCTGATCTCAATCCAATTGAGCACCTGTGGAACAATTTGGAGGAAAGACTGAGAGGCCGAGAAATTCGTAGCAAACCGGACTTAAAGGCCGCACTACAGGAGGAGTGGCGAAAAATTGATGAAACTTATTTGTAAAATTCAGTGGAGTCAATGCCAAAAAGACTTAATGAAGTCATAAAAATGAAGGGATATGCTACAAAATATTAAAAAAAAAATTTAATGCCATACAAGCCAATAAAATTAAGGATCATGTCAGGTGTACTAAGACTTTTGTGGCGCTGAATTAATGCCATTTTGTAGTTTTTTTTAAATGTAAGGTAACTCGTTATTGAATTGTTGTTTTTATTTTTGTTAATTGTTTTAAAATATATATTTAAGAAAACCTAATCATTAGTTTTTGAAAAAATTAGTCAATATGGAAGAAATTCATGTTTTAGTGTAAAATCGCCTGCTGTACTATCACTTTTGTGGCATGTATGTGTAGAGTAAGTCTGCCGCCAATTTTTGTGCATGTGTGGGCATGTTTGTTACTACCCTGCAGTTCTCTTCACTTATGACAAAGGGGTGAAAACACACATGCATTTTGAAGTACCACCTATGACTCTTTCGATGCAACTACGTGCTTTCGAGGGGTGAATTTAACACGGTCATGTCATTGGACTTCATGAGTCCTACTTCGGCGTTCGCTTCTCGTGAAGGGGTGATTTTCATGCCTCTATTCATATCTTCAGCATCATGGAAATCATAGCTTGTTTATGAAATATGCATGCATGAAATTCATGGCTTGTCTACGGAATATTCATGCATGCAACCATATTGGCTCGCTGCTGTAAAATTATTGTGAAAAACACAAGGCACAAATTTTTATTTTAATTCAAGTTTTTATTTTATTATTACCAATGTATTATACAATTTTGTATTATTTATTTCTTTTAAAATTAGTTTAATTCTATACAATTTTTTGACAATGTTAGCTCTTAAATAATTAGTTTAAAACAAACTTTTATATTTTTATTTTATTATACATATTTCGATTATTAATTTGTTAATTATAACTAGTACTGACTATTACTACTATTAAAGTTTTTTACATTGATGGCTGGGTTGTTTTTTAACTGTAAGGCCTTTCTTAGCTGTTTGTCTGCTGGATGACAATTCGGTCACAATAATTGATTCTGCAATAGTAAACAAATTGTATTTATTTTTTAATTAGACGTTGCATTTGTTGCTTACCAACCATGTTTCCTTGTTGTATTTGCTGTCACATAGAAATAAAATAAAAAACGCATGGAATTGTTATTAATTTATATTTTTAATAATTGTTTTACAAAATTTAACTTTTTTATGCACGCGCACTTTGCTTATAGAAAGCCACAGAAAACTAATTTATGCGAGAATAAACAAGGCATTGGTCAACCAAAAAATATAACAAGGCAAAAAAGTGCAGTTATACTTGCATTTTCGGTTTACACATTTTTGTCTTTTTGTTATTTTTTGTTCTTGCAAGAGCATAACCAAAAATGTGGTACAGTCGAGGCGGTGCCCGACAGTGGAATACCCTGTACCTGTAAATTTTGTGTCAAAAAAATTTTTCCTGCATATTCCATCTAAGAACTTTCCAATTGGAATTTATTTTTTTTTTGGTGCAAAACGATATTTATACCTATAAGTTCCCTAAATTTGTACCGATTTTGATGAAAATCGAAAGTTACGTCAAAGAAGCTATTTTAATTATATTGGGTAAGTTTCAAGTTGATATGTTGAGGGGTGTGGGAGAAAGCACGGTAAATCGATTGCGGGGGGTGGGGGGACCGCATCGATAAAATTTGGATGTGGATTTGTTCATTAGAGCCACATGAATGAGCTTACCAAAAAATGTGATTCTAGGTCACTTGTAGCCATAACTGCATAGAGTCAAATATTGACGCAGTTTATTGGCAAGGGGAGGTGAAATTTGCACATTTTTGACTATAACTTCTGTTGTATTTGTCCGATTTTGTTCATTTTTTACACATAGATGTATCCACAACGCATCGCTCTGTTAAATTTCAAATGAAAATATTAAACGGTGTGGCTAAAAACCGCGAAAATCTACAGCGGGGGAACGGGGAAAGATATTGACATGATTCAACAAACTTCATCTGTTTAGGAAATATGCGCACTAGCTGGTAAAGTTTCGTGTCTCTAGCTCTTATAGTCCCTGAGATCTAGGCGTTCATACGGACGGACGGACGGACGGACATGGCTCAATCGCTACCCGAGGTTATGATAAGCATTTTGGTATAAAGGACTTGGGGTCTGCCACGCCTCCTTCTGTCCGTTACATACATTGCACAAATCTAGTATACCCTTTGTACCTATAGGTACAGGGTATAAAAATGTATCTCAATTTTTTAAACAGAGAGAGCGTATCGCACTCTCATTATACGTCGCTCTCTCAAACGCTCGCATTTTGTGAGGCTCTTCTTCTACGACCGCTTCGCGCTCGCTTCAAAATACATGCCTGTTTTCATGGGTGTCACAATCACATATGGAATCACTTATGGATGGAAGCAATTGATCCAAGTAGAACTGCTGGGTTCTGCGTGCTTTGCTGATACATACATATGTACAGAAAGCAAAACAAAAACGAACGTACACACATGTACAAAAATTGGCCGTGAGCGAATAATTCATTTTAAACGTTTGCCAACCATTTCGTTCGCGTTTCGTAGCGTGTGTTTCGGTATATCAAACAAAATCAAAGTGCAAAAAAGGAATTTTATTGTGTGCATTCTTTGGCATTGCAAAGGTTTTGTTTATGTTTATGTTCGTGTACAAATCGATTCAAAAAATTTGAAATGTTTGCTTCTTTGGACGAACGTTTGTGACAAGTACGGTTTATTTTCGTACCCTGGTCGACCGACACACGTCATGTGTTATCCACAAAACGCATGCATGTGTGCGTGCTCTTTGTATTGAAATTTTCTCTGCGGCAGTGACGTATTGCGACGCTGACGTTGGTAAGCAACAGACGAGAAGTTGATGGTGCGTGGCTTCGTCGCAATACGTCACTGCGGCAGAGAAAAACTTCAAACATACGCAATAGAGGTCTGCATGAATGCATTCAAAACGGCGAATGAATAGCTCAGCCTTAAAACATATGCATATTTTTTGGTACCCATTTGAATGAATATAAGTGAATGGTGTACTCACACAAACATGGGTTCCAAAATTGTGAGTAGAGTACTTTTATGGTGTACTACAGTAGTGTACTCTACTATACTCTAGTAAAATACGTTTGAAAAAATGAAAAAGAGCAGAGAGCAGAGAGCGACAGAGCAGCGATCGTGAGCGTAATGAAAGAGATAAAATTAAATAAATGACATAGTAAATGCAGCAGGCATGAGCGAGAAAGCATAAATATTTTCTTTGTCAAATTGGGGTGGCTTGCGTGCTTGAGCAGTGTAAACGGGAAAATGTATACCTTTTCGAAGTAAGGTAACTGCTATGACACTTGTTAGTCGTGTTTACATTCACGAAAAAGGGTACATTTGTATCGGCTTTCAATCTGTTCAACGATTCTTACAGCGTGCAAAAAAAAAACAGAAATGCGTTTTATGTTGTGTGTTCTTTGGTTTAACACATAATTTTTTAATATTTGAATAAATATTATTTAACAAATTTTTTGCTTCAATTAAAGTAATAGATTTATTTAAAAAAAAAAATGATGGTTACACATTATTATTTGCTTTATTGATTTGCAATATGTTTTAAAGAAAAAAAGTCATATAATTAGAAAAAAAAAAAAAATAAAAGTATATAAACGCAAACAAATAAACCAACACCTAATTTTTTAGCTCTAAAACAGATCAAATTAATGTCAATTTAACTGTCTAAGCCAATTTACTACAACAAATACACACAGTTTCCAAAATGTTCATTGCGCCGGCTTTGTTTTTTTTGCTTTCCATTTTTTTGCCGCAACAGCTACTCACGTACATGCATGTATGCTCATTTTGTACACTACTATACTCAGAGTACTCATAACATTTTGCCTGTGCTTATGTTAAAAAGACACCATACATAAATACTCACTGTTGGCATGTATACTATAGTAGTATACATTTTTTCTGTGGGTACTGCAAAAATGGGGTACTGTAAATTTTTGAGTACGGCATTTGTGAGTACCACATAGTACTGTATAGTACTATGTGAATAGAAGTGAATGTAGCCATGCAGACCTCTATTACGCAAGAAAAAAATGTGAGTGTATTTTTTGCCGACCACTGTTTTAGATAGATAATTCGTTTGTTAATAAAAATATCGTAATCAAATTTGGTGTTCGAAAGTTTTTAGACTTCCCAAGCTCTGTACCGAATTTGGTCAATATCGGTTGACCATTTCATATAGCCCCAATAAATAACTTTTGGAGTTCTTAAGCAATATACCGCATTTAATTGCAATGTGGTGGTACAACAAATACCATTTGGGATATCCCATTTGGGACTTTTTTTTATATGAAGTTTTGCGATTCCGTGCGAAATATTTCGTACTGCGTATAGGCCTTGAATAAAAATTGCAAAGTTTTTGCAGCATCAGTTTAAAACGCAAAATAATAAAATAACAATAACAGAAACAAAAACAAAAAAAGTACGTTAATTAAGCTCAACCAAAAGAAAACCAGTTGAATGGAAGCAACATTGAGGCACAACCACAATTATAAAACCAACCACAGCAATAGTATAAGACTTGCAACAACGCGGCATTGTCATTTTCATTACCGTGGACGACAACAACGAGGAAAGGTAAGTTCAATTTTAATTGATTTTAGACAAGAACGGATAAAAATAAATTTTGGGGGGTCAAATTTCACAATCAAATATATCTGTAATATAACCTTTTACCATACATAAGTATTTAGCTCTGTAGCAAACATTCATTTTATGGCCCCTACTCGAGGATGCTTGGGCGACCGTAACGGCAGATCGCTGGCGACGCGCCGAATTTACAAAAAAAATACACACACTCGACTCGCAGCAACCTAAAAAAAAAAATACACACAATGTTGGAGTTTTATGGCCCTACTCGAGAATTGCTTGTGGGACCGTAACGGGGCTTTTTATTAGTGCTCACTGACTAAAATTTCTCACAAGTAAACTGAGCACAGAAATATAGTTACTTTGGCAACTGTAAGACCGAGTAATTTTTTTGGCAAATTAAAATTATGGACTTTTTTTCTTGATGTTGTTTTAGGGCTCTCTCCGTTATTTTTCGTACCCACCGCTGCACATAAGCTATGCAAACGTATTGCACAATATATAAAATTACATATGTGAAATTCTGAAATTTAAATATTTAAGAATATTTATAGCCTGTACCGTATGGTACAAAGGGTAAATTAAGTTTGTGCAAGCCGAAAATGTATGTAACATACAGAAGGAGACGTCGGAGACCCCCCAAAGTTACCTAAAGTATGATCAGGGTGACTAGAGAAGTCGATATACCCATGTCCGTCTGTCCGTCCGTATAAACGCCTAAATCTCAGAGATGGTAAGAGCTAGAGCAACCAAACTTTTAGATTAGATCCCTTTATATTATATTATTACTTTTTTGATATCGGGGTTACATTATATAGCTCCCATAGGGGAGTTTCAGACGACCTCGAAAAAACCAAAAGTTTTAGATGGATAATTAGTTTGTTTATGAAGATTTCGTAACCAAATTTGGCATTCGGAAGTTTTTTAGAGATCCCCAGCACTGTACCAAATTTGATCAAAATCGGTTGACTATATCCTATAGCTCCCGTAGGACCGATTGATCAAAAAAACGTGTTTGGTGCAAAATTCGACTTTTTTTTTTGTTTATAAAAATAGCGTATCCAAATTTGGCAAAGAAATATCTTTTGGAGTTCGTAAGCAATATATCACATATGCTATGTGGTGGTACAGGGTATCCTAAAGTCGTCCGCGCCCGACCATTGAAGGTGCTATACGTTCGAGCTGCGGTTTAGATTAGGTAACTAGTGACTTTCGTAACCAGGTTTCGCGACGAATCGGGTTTCTTTTTGACAGGAAGGAATCGACTAAGAATATTATTCCTTACAAAAAACAAACATTTTGCATAAAATGCATTTGATATCCATCCAATCCTTCTGGATTTTAACTATGATAAATTTGTGGCGTTCACAATCTCACGTGTTAGAAACATGTGCTTTGGGAAAAAGCCAGTCAAGTGGCCAGCGCTATAATGTTTTAACCTATTTCAATTGTTTTATTATTTACGTTGATATTATGCATAATTTAATGACGAAATAACATCATTATTATTGTTTACGTTAGTTAAACTGATAATTACAAGCCAGTTCTTTGCATAAAATATATAAAATATTGCCACGCTTTACAATAATTGCGTTTTAACCTGGCAACTATTACTTATTAAAAAAGTTATTAAAGCACGCTTAAGGCATCGAAACAGTATATACATAAAGAAACTTGATAACTTGAAAAGTGCTATTACGTATTATTTTGTGTTTTAATATTTTAAACGCAAATCACAGGGAATTTGTATTCGATTAATACAAGTAGTCAATCCTGCGAGACCTCAAAATATATAATTTTAATATTTTTTTCAGCATTGACATATATGTCACATAAAAAAAAAAAAAAAATTAAATTCTAATCTGTATTATATAAGGGGTAGGAACTGGACATTTGAAAGCTTTATTTCTAAAAAGTTTCGCGAAAGAACCTTCATATTTGATAGAACTTGTATTATAGTTAAAATTTAACGTTACGTAAAAGTTGACTGAAAAAAAAAGTTGTTAATTAGGCAGAAAAGCTCCTATTTCTCGAAGGCTATATTTTACTTTTTTCCATTTTTTTATAAAACTTACTCTCTTCCTTCTGGGTGTTACACACATATTTTCTATTTACTTAATCTAACATTCCAAGGCTCAAACTTGCTGTCGCAAAATTATAAATAATTGATTGTAATCTGTAGTTTGGGTCTCACCAACTTCAAAAATATTTATGAGAGTGCCATGTCTTCACTTATGGTTTCCGTTTTATTGGTATTTCTTAAACATTGATTGAGCCATCTCCGTCAAAAATTCACTTTCACCTCCCCTTGTCAATAAACTGAGTCAATATTTGACTCTATGTAATTATGGTAACAAGTGGTATAAATATTAGTTTGCACCAAAAAAAATAAAAATTGCAATTGGAAAGTTCTTAGAAGGAATTTGCAGGAATAAAATTTTTTTCGAGAAAAAAGCTACAAGGTAGTCGGGTATTACATTTTTTACCCGTTCCTAGGAGACAAATATTTTACGTTTAAAAATAATTATTTGTAGAAACTAATTTATCCTACCAAAAACACCATCTAATATAATATATAAAATTTTTGTTTAGTGTTCTTCTGGTATCTTAAAAATGCGTCACAACAAAAAGATGTGATACCTACTGCAAAGCATCTCTGGTAGTTAATTTGGTGTTAAGGGTCAATAAATGTTCACTAATTATATTTTTATAAATGAGTATGTAGTACAAAGTGCGGTACGCCGTCTGGAAAGATTTATGCATATTTTATACAAAATCGTTTTATACAAAATATGTTTATACGTCTTATGCACGGGCAGAAACCCATCGCAGCCACCCCTCTTAGTCCTTAAGCTAGTTTATAGTTTTTATAGCTGTTTGTAAATAAATAAATAAGCGTCTTATACAAAACTACTTACAGAATCACTTAAGATTATAAGAACTAAAATGTATTGGATAAACTTTCGCATTTTGTTTAAAAACATACATATTTATAAATGATTCTAGAAATATGAAACTAATGGTAGATTATTAAATAAATTTTGACAATGCGACTACAAAAACTGTGTTTTCTATGAAGAGGGTAAAAAAGACGGACTGTTGAGTTTATTTTCGTGACACTGACATAAGTCATTCCAAATAGCTCACCGCACTTTGTACATACACCATCACAAGCTTCGCAAGACAATCTAACGATTCCCCTATTGATACAGACTATATTAGTGAAAACTGATTTGCAAAAATAGAAGTAAAAAATTATTAACACGAAACTCCAAATAATATCACATCTTTTTGTTGCTGCGCATTTTTGAGATACGAGATCTTTTTGTTGCAGTAAACACCAAAATTTACATTTTTGATGTTTTTTTTTGGTTAACAGTAAGTTAAAACAAAGCTGAATTAATTTACTCGGGCCAAACTTAAACAAAATTTCTACTTTCAAATATTTGTATACCCTGTACCGTAGGGTACAAAGGGTATATTAAGTTTGTGCAACGCCTAGATCTCAGAGATGGTAAGAGCTAGAGCAACAAATTTTCAGATTAGATGCGAAATTATGTCAGGGGAGACAAGTTTATTTTATATTTTTGATATCGGGACTACATTATATAGCTCCCATAGGGGTGTTTCAGAGGACCTCGAAAAAAACCAAAAGTTTTAGATGGATAATTCGTTTGTTTTTGAAGATATCGTAACCAAATTCGGCATTTGGAAGTTTTTTAGAGTACCCATGCACTGTACCAAATTTGATTAAATTTGTTGACTATATCATGTAGCTCCCATAGGACCGAATCAGTAAAAAAAATGTTTTTTGAACAAAATTCGTTGCGTTTCGTGTATTTTTTTATGGTTCCCAAACACTGTACAAAATTTTATAAAAATCGGATGACTATATCTTATGGGAGCTATAGAGGACCAATCGGTCAAAAAAACGTTTTTTCACAAAGTTCGTTGTGTTTCGTTTGGTTGTGAAGATATCGTACCCAAATTTTGGAATCAATTGTCTTTTAGAGTGCTTAAGCAATATATTGGACTTAATTGCAATTAGTGGTACAGGGTATCCCAAAGTCGTCTGCGTCCGACTTTAACGTACGTCATCTTTTTCTTAAAAGAAGGCTTAATTTATTAATGTCATATTTCTTTGTTTTAGTGTTTGTTATGAGCTTTAAAAAAAAAAACAAATTCAATTTTTTTTTTTTATTTACATTCTTTTATTTACATTCCTTTATACCAAAAAAGGGGGCAGCTTTTCTCAATAGAAAATAATTATATGTGCATAGCTCTATTTTATTTAAAAAACTACTAGATATTGCTTATTTCCACAACTTAAAGTAATGTAAGTTAGATATTGACGATTTCAACCAGCATTTTATAGAGTGAAAAATTCAATTTCTGGCTCAATCCACTACAAGGTCACTTTTAGGTCTTCTTAAGAATCATCCTTCGTTATATTTACAAAAATGTTTATAAATTGTATCTTTACGATATTCTCAATCAAATTTAGGCCCGAGTTCGTCGTCGGCCACTCCATAAAGGCAATATAAAGTATGATTTTGGAGCTTCTGCTCCGTGGTTTGAAGTCTTAGTAGGCTTAAATATCCTGTTGAGGCAGGCAGATCCTTCGGATATGGTACCAAATCGCAGTTCGTCTAATTTAATATACTTTTTTGCACAGATGTGACTAGATAAAAGCATGTAGGACCCTTGCACATACCGCTAATCGCAGACTATATTATGATGACTTTTCCGCAACCGATTCGTTCTTAACAAATGTTGAAATTATACCTTATGTTTTGTAATCCTTGTTAGATACCATCAGAATCATCCAAATTAGGCGTTTCCCATTAATTTTAGTGTCCTTTGGCCACTTTTCATAAATACTTTGAGCAATTATAGAATATAGTTCATGCGCCTTGTGCAAACCCTTGATATAAATTGGCTTTCGGCCTCTGGGCCGGTCCACATCACTATTTTACACTCCATGCAGTTTAGTAACAATAACTCATATTAACTCCATGCAGTTTAGTAACAATAAGGATTGATTCCGAAGTAATCTTGTTGAAAGTCATCATATGTGAAGCGTGGGCGTCCCATAACTTTATCTTTAAAATCTGTTCATCTTTATGAATAACCATATTTGAAGCAAGCCCCTTTGATATTGTTTTTAAAATATGTATATAGAAATCATTCGGTTGCAATGTGGCTGAACTCTTAGTTGCCTGCAACATTACCAAATATTTCAAAAAGCAGCAAAAAGTGGCAAAAACAATTACATGAAATTCTGTACATTTCAATAAATATAATTGCATAATTAGTTGTAAGTAGGAACAAGTAGCTCACCACATTATACTTCACGAAGGACACAACAACTAGGTTCGGATCAACGAAGGATTACCCAGCAAAATTTTTGATATGTTTTTTAAGTGCCTGGAGTTCAGTTTCTTACCCACATTCTTAATTTTTTTTTATTTTATGCTGAAATTGTGCGTTGTTTCAGGTGAAATCTCTTGATTTCTAAATCTCTTGTTTTTTACTAATATTTACTTTGTACATACATATATTATTCATAACAAAAAAATTTTAAAAGATGCTCATAAATTAAGACTGTGAGTTTTTTTAAAAGTAATGAAAACATTTGCTCTTCTCAGCGATTTTATGATGGCAAATAGAGACGAAAAAAGAGCTACAGAGAGTAAAAGATTTAAGCGATAAGACGAAAAAAAATAAACCGGAAAGCTAAATTCGAAAAGCCGAATTTTATTAACTCTTTAAATAGGAATACATATACCATAAAAAAAAATTTCTTCTAAAATTTTGAATCTTTTAGTCCAAATTGTTTTTATTATTATAAAGTAGGCAACTAAACCATTTATAAAATACAAAATTACCATTTAAATGTAAAAAAGGAAAAAACAAACTGGCAAAATATCTTAAAAGCCTTATTTTCCACTTGTCTTGATTTTATGCACCGTACCCATAGATTCAGGCCATACGTTGCTTTTACTAAATTGATCGGTGTCGATTCAGCCATGTAGGGTAGTAAAAAGTGCTGATTTCCTAAAATAAATATAAAGACCTGAAATCTTAAACCACAATGTACGGATTTCATATAATTTGAGCTACCCACTTAGAGCTGCTCAGTAGCCCGTTCCTTAAACTGAACTGAGATCCCACGGAATAGAAAAACTTAAGCAACTCTTTAACCTGAACCCAAGCATGTTGAAATGAAATTTATAAGATACCTTGCTTTAAGAAACGCACAATTTAAGCTTTTGGCATTTTGCTTCACATTTGTTTATTCTTTTATATGTTGAGCATTGATTTAATTATTGAATTTACATTCTTATTATATATTATTAAACAAAAAGAAAATAATAAAAAATAAAAATATTGCTACTGCGCCGCTGCTGACAACATTGACGTTGAAGTCACCTGTACTAATTCACAATATGTATTTGTACTTGAAACGAGCGCACAGACAGATAGACATACACACATACATATATATAACTGTGAAAAGGGCACTGGCGGAGAACCGATAAAGCAAGATCAGTAAGCAAAACAAGAACAAAACAAAAATCGCCATTACAACGTCCTTCATTTTGTTACCCCGACCCCTCCCCTACCCCATACACATATTTCATTTGCAATGCGAATCGCATAAGCTTCAAGTTCACATTATGATCTACATATGTGCACATACAAACGTGCTTTATATACTATATGTACATGTGTGTGCGTGCGAGTGTGAGTGCCAGAATATGTTTTTTTTTAGGATTGCCAAAGTTTGTTTCGATTTATGACGTGATCAGTGATCACCCAGTGCGCTATTTTCGGCAACACGTATACGCGCAGTTTTTCCTCATATACACTGCCAGACACATTTATATGGATGGATTTTCGTTAGCGTGCGGCTCAAACCAATTCAAATTGGTTTTGGGCTGCGCTATGGTCACCTCACTCAATAACATCGACAACCACATGGCCAAAGACAGCTACAACGACATCACTGGTTTGTGCATACATCATAAGTATAAGTACATACCATACATATGCATTTTTTATACCCTATACTTTATGTACATTTTGTAATTGTAATTGCTGTTGTGGGTTAGGCACAGGCCTATATGCACTGCGACCAATTTGATCTATTGTGCACCCCTTTATATTTAGACGTTTAGTATGTCGAGGAAACTGACCAGCTCTTTCACAGGGAGCTTTTATAGGTCTTCAACTTCTAGTAGGTATGCACCCAATATTTTGTGTCTCCTGTGGCCTAGTGCCTCACAGTTTGTGATCAGGTGTTCCATAGACTCTTCCTCATCACAGCAGAATCTTCATGTGTTTGAATCTGATGTGCCTATTCTGTGTAGGTGTTTTTTGCAGGCGAAGTGGCCTGTTAGTGCTCCGGAGAGTGTCTTCAGACTTTTCCTGTTTAGGGTGAGAGTAGTGTTTGCTCTTTTATCGTTAAAATTTAGGAATTTGTTGAAATGATAAAGGCCGTTAATGCCGTTCCAGTATTCCGTGATTTTTTGTTGAGTCCATTTTTTGGTCTCATTTTTATACCCTGTACCTATAGGTACAAAGGGTATACTAGATTTGTGCAATGTATGTAACGGACAGAAGGAGGCGTGGCAGACCCCAAGTCCTTTATACCAAAATGCTTATCATAACCTAGGGTAGCGATTGAGCCATGTCCGTCCGTCCATCCGTCCGTATGAACGCCTAGATCTCGGAGACTATAAGATCTAGAGAAACGAAACTTTACCAGCAAGTGCGAATATTTCCTGGAAAGATTAAGTTTGTTGAATCATGTCATTATCTTTCCCCGTTCCACCGCAGTAGAGTTTCGCAATTTTTAGCCACACCGTTTAATATTTTCATCTGAAATTTAACAGAGTGATGTGGTTACATGCATCTGTGTGTAAAAAATGAACAAAATCGGACAAATAAAGCAAAAGTTATAGTCAAAAATGTAAAAATTTCACCACCCTTGCCTATAAACTGCGTCAATACATGACTCTTCGTAATAATAGTTACAAGTGACCTAGAATCACAATTTTTGGTAAGCTGATTCATGTGGCTCTAATGAACAAATCCACATCCAAATTTTATCGATGCGGTCCACCCACCCCCCTCAATCGATTTACCGTGTTTTCTCCCACACCCCTCAACATAACAAGTTAACATAACATTAACATAAAGTATAATGTGCGTGTGTAAATTATAATTATAAGCTCTAAGGCGAAAAAAGGCACGACTTTAACCGTTATGTAATGCATACACTTCGCACATCGCAAAGTATCTACTAAATTGATTAATGTATCATTGAAAAAATTATATGAGGGTGAGTCGGTGTTTGAACCAGCAAAAATTTAGTTAAAACCTCTATTTGAAAGATTTTGTTAAGAACATCCAAAGCCAAACAACAAACATTAGTTTATAGACCACCCTTCAACCTTAATCTCCTTTACCCTGTACCTAGATGCTTAAAGGTGCTATGGATTTGTGTCATGTATGTAACAGGCAAAACATCTTTTTTCCAGAGACTGCAACAGTTAGAAGCACCGAATATTAAAAAAACATGCACACACTCACAGCAAACGCTCATCCCATGCATCACAGTAATCAGAGTGATCTCGTATTGCACCAGGTAATTCGCATAGTTCCAATTCAGATGAAGTTTGTCGTATTGAGGACGCTTAACTAAGCTATGCGTTGTGGTTGTTCTCATAAACATCTATGTATAGAAGTTTATAAGAATAACTCAGGTTAACGCAAACAAAAATACCTCTCAAAATTTTCTTATTTCACCTACTCCTATTGCGTATAAATGAAATAAAAAAATCTTCATCAAATTAGTTACTACTTCTACTTTATGGGATATTTAAATTCCGGCTTAAGAAGCAGTTGGCCTCTGAAGCCAGGTTCTGGTTCGAGCCAAATTTGCTATTTTTATCGATTTGGCGTGAACTATAATGGAAGAGGGCTTCGTTACGTTGTTTGCATCGCACAAATAAGCAGGTTTACAGACTTGATCCGGTTCGGTTCGAACCAAGGGCTTGCAGCGTAACAATATACTATGTATTAATAATATAAACATTAATGATGATGATTAAATAATAATGGGGCATACACACCCTAATGTTTTTTTCTGACCGTAAAAATCATAAACAGCTGAAAAGTAACCTGATTGGCGTGACCGTAAATGAGTGAATAAATTTAGCTTGATATCCTTGAAAAGTTTATTTGTATTTATTTTTTAATAACGCTAGAACGTATATTTAAATTCTTTTTATTGATTTCAAGTAGCAAAGAAAGCGAGCGACATTTTGGATGTAGTCGATTAAACGAATGAACTCGAGTCAAAATCAAAATGCTTAATATCGTATATTTTTTGACTCGCTTCTAAATTTGGCGAATTTCCGGTTTTCAATGAGACCGTTTGAATGCGAAATTTTTTTTGTGCTTTTTTCAGGTGCTTAAAATGTGAGGCTTTTAGAACGTGCCAGTCTGTTGCAAGAGGTTGCTCTCTTGCAATTCGCAACAGATTACAAAGAAAAACTTTAAATTAATTTTTAAATACAATATTCTTGAAATGCTCAAGATCAGTTGGTATCTTGAAATAAAAAAAGAACTTTGAAATATTGCAATTTCGGTATGCAATAGCAATGAGTAAATAAAAATAGCTACACGTTTAAGTAAATTTGTCGCTCTTTAGTTTTTTGTAAGTTCTTTAAAAATTTCCTTGATTATGTATTGTTTTTTGCAGCCTTTCATTTATAAGGACAAATCTGAAATCTAAAATACAGTAGGTATGCGAGCAAGTTTACTGTACTACAAATGTAATTGTTAAATACTTATAATTAGGAACATACCCTTCCAAAGTGGATTTTCTTCTACATATGTCAAGTTCAAGACTACTCGATTTTAGTCATGGTACAGGCGTACTATGAAAATGGTCGTTCTGTGAAAAAAAAACATTTCGTGCATTACGCACAGTTACGTCAGTTTAATCGACCTTGCGCGCCCGGAATCAAGAATATTTTTGATCGGTTCGAGTCTATACACCTGGCCGGCAATACACGTGGCCGGCAATACACCTGTCGCATATACTACGGTTGGTCACCGAGGGGCAGGGGGGTAAAAAAGTCCAAACTTATTTCAAGTGATTCGTTCTCATTCCATAAAACGAATATAGTTTAATTTCCAAACCGAATTAGAATTCATAGCTTGCCTTCACGTTCTTAAGCCAAGAAGTAAAGCAATGTAAAATGATAAAATAAAGTGCAATTATTTTTAACGAATATCTGCTAAGAACTTGCGAATACTGTTTTGATCTCAAAGATACTAGGAACATTTCTTCTTTAAACATGTTTAAATTATTTATTACTAAATTAAGTACTTACTCACAAAGGTATTTTTTTTTTTGTTTGTTCAAAAGAATTTTATTTCTGAATGCACTCGTTACTTATATCGTTATAAGTTATAAGAATTTTCGCTGTTTTTCGTTTTTAACAAACTGTTGTTCTAAGACAAGCACAGCTCTCCCGCTCTCATACTTGCTCAATATTGCGGCATAAAAAAAAAAAAAAAGTATACGCAATGTGTACATGCACATAAGATTCTGTGTTATTGTTTTTTTTTGCTGTAGACGTCGTTTTGCCCGCTCTGCCACTAACCTGATGCAAATTATTTAGTTCTCAATTTAATTTTATATTTTTGGTGATTGCTGATTGCTGAATGCTGAATGCCCTGCTGAGAGCGAGTCGTTTTGCTGCTTAACTTAGCTCGTACCATTTAGTACCTATGTATTTATTTGACTGCACGTTTACTCAGTTGCCGGCTGCTTCATTGCTGTGGCTGTGGCTGTATGTGTCCGTGACGTAGTAAGTTCATGCCTCGATTGATGTCGGTTGTAACCGGTTTTCGGCCGATTCGCTAGGCAGTTGAGAAATTGAAAATTGATTTCTGCTTTAAGCGAAGTTTAGTCATACAAACAAGAAATGCGCAAACGCCCGAATGGGCAATGTTTGTTTGTTTTCATACACAAACAAAAATAGCCAATACACTCATCTTGCGTGACAAAAACAACAACAAAAGCAACAGAAGCTACAACAAATGAAAACAATAACAATATAAACAAATAAATAAGCAAATAAATAATTAACTGCCGCGCAATGCATGCTCAAATGTAGCCGTAGTAACAGTTGCCATACTGTTGTATCTTGCGGATATGCATACATACATACATACATACGTCAGTATATGCTACTATACATATATATTTATATGCTGCGGTATTTTTTCCATGCCTTAATTGATATTGAGCATGCAAGTTGAATAAAAAGTTCATTTCATCAAATTTAGTTCCGTTCGGTTTTTTGGCTTTGACTTCGGCCCATACTACGACTTTGAGTTTGTCTTCGTTTTTTCCAGTTACATTGTAACTGTAATTTTCATTTAGCTCATTTACAGTTCTTTACCAGTTGAGCCATGCGATGTGCCGCCGCCCTGCCCCCACACAATAGTATTCCGTTCTACGGGTAATCCCCGTGCTGCATGACATCGCGTTAGTAAAGATTATACACGTGAATTCATTGCTATTTGTTTTTAAGAACGTCTAATTAAGTGTCTTAGCCAGTTATGAGCTTATTGTTGATGTGATTCTTGTTGATACAAATTAATAAGAATCGCATTGATCTTAAATATCAAGAGCTTATGAATTGCGTATTTACGTTTTGAGCACAGTCTCAGTAATGTAAAATCTGAACGGATACAAAATTTCAGAAAACTAACTGGCTGTTCTTTAAATTAAAAGCAGCGGTGGGCAAAATACACGCAGTGTGCGCTCGAGGATGCTTTTGCGACCGTTACGGGACTTTTTATTCGTTTTTTTGGTTTAATTTCGCGCAACTACACTAAGCACAGAAATATACATAAATTTTGCATGCTGCGTATGGCCCTTAAATTAAAATTTTCATACAAACTCATATGACTTTTCTGTGTCACATTCAATTACAAAATTTTGCTCAGTGTTCACGCACAAGCAGATCGCCAGCGACGCGCCGAATTTACAAAAACAAAGTACACACAGTGTGTGTACTGGCTCGACTCGCAGAAACTTACAAAAAAAAAATGTGGTACAGTCGAGGCGGTGCCCGACAGTGGAATACCCTGTACCTTTTGTGTCAAAAAAATTTTTTCTGCATATTCCATCTAAGAACTTTCCAATTGGAATTTATTTTTTTTTTGGGGCAAAACGATATTTATACCTATAAGTTCCCTAAATTTGTACCGATTTTGATGAAAATCGAAAGTTACGTCAAAGAAGCTATTTTAATTATATTGGGTAAGTTTCAAGTTGATATGTTAAGGGGTGTGGGAGAAAACACGGTAAATCGATTGCGGGGGGTGGGGGGACCGCATCGATAAAATTTGGATGTGGATTTGTTCATTAGAGCCACATGAATGAGCTTACCAAAAATTGTGATTCTAGGTCAGTTTTAGCCATAATTGCGTAGAGTCAAATATTGACGCAGTTTATTGGCAAGGGGAGATGAAATTTGCACATTTTTGACTATAACTTCTGTTGTATTTGTCCGATTTTGTTCATTTTTTACACATAGATGCATGTATCCACAACGCATCGCTCTGTTAAATTTCAAATGAAAATATTAAACGGTGTGGCTAAAAACCGCGAAAATCTACAGCGGGGGAACGGGGAAAGATATTGACATGATTCAACAAACTTCATCTGCTTAGGAAATATGCGCACCAGCAGGAAAAGTTCCGTGTCTCTAGCTCTTATAGTCTCCGAGATCTAGGCGTTCATACGGACGGACAGACGGACGGACGGACATGGCTCAATCACTACCCGAGGTTATGATAAGCATTTTGGTATAAAGGACTTGGGGTCTGCCACGCCTCCTTCTGTCCGTTACATACATTGCACAAATCTAGTATACCCTTTGTACCTATAGGTACAGGGTATAACTACTGCAAAAATTTACCACATCATTTTTGTGATGAGTTTTCAAATGCACATGTATGAAATATACTTTGTATTAAATTTGTGCACTAGTAGTACACTATTGCAGGTCTCTTCCGACCAGCAACTTAAACAACAACATCCTCTCTTGGTCCTACTTATTATAATAACTTTCTCAATAGTATGTCAATGGTTGCCACCCGAAAATATACATACATACATATGTATGTATACATATACTATCAGCTTGACATTATTTGCGCTTCGTGAACATAGGAGGCAACATATAGCCGACATTTCCGACTCATCTGACGTTTTCGTCAAGGTCTGGCCAACAATAAAAAAAATGTCAACAACACTCGTGATCAAACAGAAAAAGCAGATCAAACAGGTTGACAACCCAGAGTGTGTGTCCTTTGACTGCCAGCTGCCAGATGCTATTGCCAAGGCAAATACATAAACACACCGAAAAAAAAAAAAATAATGTGGAAACTTTAAAAGTATCTATGAGTTTGGTTGTAGTGGAGTGTATATGTGTTTATTTTTTTGACTTGTATTGTTTGTAGGCTCGCAGACGTCAACTGAAATGTTATAACGTTTATGAGGTTGCGGATTACACTCGTACATGTTAAAATCTTGTTGATGTTGGTTTTTCGGCTTGTGCCATGCAAAAAAAAAAAGTAGTATAAAGAATTATGGCACACTTTTTTATCAACTATGCACGAGCTTAAATAATAATATAATATTCCGATTCTTATCGTAACTGCGTCAATAGGCAGACGGTAGTGGGTAACATTTAACGGCCAAAGTTTAATTTGGTGTTAAATAAAAATACGCTTGCCTTGATTAAATAAAGCTCATTAAAATCCTTTAATTTTGTGTATGTGCATGCCTATTACTATTTATTTAGTATACATATGTACCTGCACTCAGACTCCATTAATGCTTAAAAGTATGCAATAAAAATAAACAATCAACAAAATCAATCGATTAGAAATTAAATGAATCTTAAACACTTTATCCAAATCTTTTATAAAGGAGGATTATAAGTTCCTTTTGCAAAATTTTACCAAAAGATATGTATTGTTTATACACTGGCGAAGATTGTCACATCATCTAAAAATATGGCTCATAGAGAGTTGATGCATTTTGCATTGGAGCTACCAAATACAAAAGAAGTGGTTAAAAATTGTGGTGGTCTAATGATTATACTTATGTCATGTCATCGTTTTTTGTAACCTAAAGTTTTTTGCTTTATTTACAGTAATATAGACAAATCTATTAAGTAATTAGATAAATTATTTTTATTGGGCTATATCTCGGGCTTTGCTAATTGTAATATTAATAATACTCTTGTAATCAAATTTAAGAAAGGGAATTGGTAGCGTATGTGTTATCAAGACCAAGCGGTAAACGAGAGTTAAAGCGTATAACAGTAATATGTAGGGTCATCAGGGCTTATAAGCTAAGCATAGAGACTTAAAGTGAAAATATTACGAGTCAGAAGTGTGTAGTACATTTTGTTAGATCATAGACCAATATAAACAAGGATCAAAGGAAATTATTGAAATTTTCCGTCAGAAGATCAAGAAAATTTATTAACATGAAATACTATGAGTGGCAGAGATTTCAAGGCGGAATCCAAAAAGTGGAAATAGTTTTGCAGTCAAAAACTTGTAAAAACGGCAAAATTACGTAGATCAGAGCGCGTTTGTGTGGGTGTTTTTTGAAGCGTAAGTGTAAATCGTGTTTGCGTGCTGATAGCTGTCCCCATCTCCACAATATGTGTATGTATACAAACATGGTTTATTATATGGTACTATCTACATACATACATACATATGTACATATAGAGCTATTCTTGTTGTGACCGTGCCTGGATATTGTTGACGTGCAGCTTCATCTCACTTCGAGTTCTTGATTTTTTGTTTATTTTTGTTGTTGTAGTTGCTGTCGTAGATAATCATTTGTTTTTTTGTTGTTGTCGTTCTTTGTATGCTGAATCTGTAAGATAAGCGCAGTGATAAGCAGCACAAGTTATTGTTGTTGGTGCAACCGTTGCTACTGCTGCTGCTGCTGCTGACGTGGATGAGCGTGAAGATGCGGCTGCCATGACAAGAAAATTGTGTGACACAACAATAGCCTACGGCGGCCGCCAATAGTCAGCCGTGGCCGCTAAGCGTCAGCTGTTAGTCGCTGTCGACCTGATGAGCGCCAAGAAGAGGCACACAAACTCAGAGCGTGTGAGAGCTTGGAAGAGAGCACACAGAATGATCGCGCGAAGATAGCGGAGGAGTGAGAGAACATTAAAATGAAGAGATAGCGGGCAGACGCGGACGTTATGGACGGACAGATTCGTGGCATTCGCGTGCTGCGATTATAAAAACGTTGCCACAGCGCCAAATTGATCGCATTGTCCAATTGCTTTTGGAGCTGCGTGGAGCTCTCCAAAAAACAAAAAACCAAAACCAATAAACAGTAACATAAATTTTAATAACAAACTAGTGAATTTAAACCGTTAACCGCTGATTGCCGTTTACGCACAACAAACACTACCAGGTCCGGAGAGCAGAACCATACGTAAAATTGCGAAATCGAAGACGACGACGAAAACAACACACTCAGCTTAGGTGCGTAAAAACTAAACTTACATATATAAGCATATAAAGGATATATGTAACTGGAGTGTACATCGTATATTGTGATGGAAATTATTGAGAAATCAAAATAGGAGCTTTTGAAATTTAGGTAGTAGGATTAATTATATTTAAGGCCAGGACAGGACTTTTGACAGTGGTTATTCTTGACTTAAAATACTTAAATTTCTTCAGTATAGAATTTTAAGGTTTTTATTTCAGAGGATTTAAATGCATACTAGTATACTCCTTCAAGCTAAAAGTACTTAATTGGAAAGAAATTATTAGGGCGTAAAAAATTTATTAATAACTTTACGGGTACTCTGCGCTAACAGGGACGCGCGAATTACATAAGCCTTGGTAAAGTTGTAAAAACAAAACAGAGCTTAAATATAGTATAAAAATTAATGCCTAAATATAAAACACGCATATATTAATTATGCAAAATAAGTTGAATTTTCAGTTGCTGCCGAAAATATAAATTCTTCGACACCTTTATTTCATCGGATACGCTCAAGTTATGTGTGATCCTTTAAAAAAAAAATGCAAATAATGTACTAAGCATATGTATGTGCAAATATGTATATATTTAGGTATGCGTAGGTATAGTATATATATGACCCAAATGCAGCCTTTGGTTTATAGAGTACAAGATTCTTAATACTGAGCCCTAGTACCTGTAAGTTAGCTACAAATTGTGTAATATCCTTTGCTTAGAAAATGTTCAAATTATTCACATATAATCGTATAATATTTTCTATATATACATACATATACATACATATTTATGTCTATAGGACCTATATTTAGTTTACACTCTGTAAGGTGTTATTCTGAGCCCTGTTGTGTTCGTTGGGCTCGCTCGTGGTATTACTATACAGGTAGCATATTCGGCTCACTGAATTCTTATTTTTTTTGCGAAAAGAAAACTACCCTCGTTGCTGGTTTTGTGCATAAGCAAACATATGTACATATATACAATTTTTGTTTTGCTGCAAAGCAAACATTAAGAATTTTCGTGAGAGTGAACTTAGGGAATAGACTACCATGTTAATTATACCATGGGCTCGCTCAATACGTTTTTGATCCATTGTTTAAAGAAAACTGGCTGGCTATACAACATGAGGTGCCTATGTAAGAGAATATATTTTGATGATATGATATTAATTTTAGTTTTTATAGACTTAGAGATAATTGATGCTTAACCACAGTATTGGCTAGATATTTCATCAGTTGGCGCTGGTACTGACCGTGTTTACTTCTTAGCTAACTTTTGTTTTCGTTTTGCACATTGTTTTTAATTAATTGAACAATTAATTGAAATGTTTGCGCAGCAAACGAAATGAAATTGAAAGAAAAACACTTTTAAGGCATAAAACAATAAGCAAAAAAAGGCAATGTGCAATGGGCGGCCCAGCACACACATACACAGATACAGATGCTGGGGTGACTTCTGGATAATTGGACAGGGACAGCAGAGACGCAGCAGAGGCGCAGCAACGCTGAAACTAACAAAAACCAATTCGAACGAGTTTTTGGGCACAATTAAGGCAGCAGCGCACACATTTTTATGCGCACGCAGTTGAATTATTCAACGTCGGGCCAAGAGGCAGCAGCAGCAGCGAAAGATACAGCCAAAAGATACATACTATGTACAGATACATAAATATATACATACGTACGTATATATTTATACATTTACGTTTGTATATACGTATATATGTATGTATTTTAACCGACAGGCAACTTTGCTCTGTTGCCATAATGCTATTATTCTTTATAGATGATGGTTTTTTAATATTTTTGTTATTGTTGTTGCTTTTCCGTCTGACGCTGGGAAAGTTCCATTGCCATGAAATATATGTGTATGTATGTATATATTTTTTTTCTTTTGAAATTTTCAATTCAATATGTCGCTCAGACTTTTGAGCTCATAAAGTTTGAAGAGCTTCTCAATTGACTATCGTTAATCGTTTTTTTATTTAAAATCATTTGCGCATTTGTAATTTAAACTGGAATTTTGCAATTATGAATCGTTACAATATTTCAAGAAATTAAGGCTTAAAGCTCGTGAACAACGCTATACTATTGTTATTAGAAATAATTATTCCAGTTAGTCGCTGTAAAATAATATCTTAAACGCATCAGTCTTGAGCCCTTGTTCACTAAACATGAAAGAATCTTGTGAGTCATGGCTTGCAAGTTTGAATCCATTTGTTTGCCTGAGACCGGAATCCCAATCTCAATCAGTTTAAGCAAAAACCGACATAAAGCGAGTTGGTACAGGTATAAATTCAATTTTAATATCCTTTCATGTACCAACTACCAAATCTGCAAATTTTTAAAAAACTTCTTCAGTTTGCAAAATTTCGTTGTAACCAACTTTAATAAAAATTTCCTTAAGATGTTCCCTTAAATTGCCAAAGAAATTGTCAGAGGGGGCTTGCAACTTCTACACAGTTGATTATTATTAAGTATATTAATACAATTCAGCTCGTACTATTTACAGGCCTGTTCCGGTTTTCAGTATTACGTTTTTAATAGCCCAGACAATTTAAAAGATTTCACAACCATCAATGCTTATGATTTGCAATAATCTATTACCTTAGTTTATTTCGAATCAGCTTAAAGCAAAGGTGAAGGTAGAAAAGCCTCATTAAATATAGATATATACAGAGCACCTCGAAAATAAGATGATAAACCAAATTTAGCGTTTCGAAGTTTTGTAGAGTTCCCAAGCACTCTAATAAATTTAATTAGTATAGGCATTTTGGAAGCTTTTTTGAGTTCCAAATCACACTAACAAATTAAATCAAAACCGGTTGACTTTATCATTTAGTCCCCATAAGATTTATTTAAAAAAAAGTTTTTGGTACATAATATATTTGTTTGTAAAGATATCGTACCCAACTTTTGCGTTTAGCTCCCATAGGAGCGATCGGTCGAAAAAACGTTTTTGGTGCAAAGTACCTTTGTTTCGAAGCACTGTACAAATTTTATCACAATCGATTGACTATATGACATAAAAAAGTTTCCGGTGCAAAATAAGTTTGTTTTTTCTTTGTTTGTTTATTAAAATATCGTAACGAAATTGGCAATTAAAATTTGTTTGGATTACTTAAGCAATATGTATACCGAATTTGATTGCAGTGAGATGGTACAGGGTATCTCAAATTCTTCCACGCCCGTCTTTAAGCTTAGCAATCTTTTTTTCTATAACGAAGTACAAATACAATTTTTCAGTAGAAAACGCCTCTAAATGCGAAATATGCCAACCCAAGCACGTGTTGTCAAATTATAGAATTGTTTGGTTATACTTAGCGATTGTTTTGGCTTTCCATTTCTGCTGTCAAAAAGCAATCAAAAATCATAATTAAATATACATACATACATACACATGCATACGTAGTATTTACTCATTACGACTAGTCGCTATTGGCTGAGCACGTTGACAGCTTAAACTAGGGGTACAAAACGAAAAATTAAACTTTGATTTGTCTTATTGTTCCAATATTTTATACATAGTTTTTTTTATACCCTGTACCTATAGTTACAAAGGGTATACTAGATTTGAGCAATGTATGTAACGGACAGAAGGAGGCGTGGCAGACCCCAAGTCCTTTATACAAAAATGCTTATCATAACCTCGGGTCGCGATTGAGCTATGTCCGTCTGTCCCAGAGTACGAAAAAAAACGAAACGAACGTTATTTTTCGTCTTTTTTCCTTCTTTAGGCCTGTACGCAGTATGAAAAATTTCGCACGGAATGACAAAATTTCATATAAAAAAATCCCAAATACACAATTAATAACAACCAACAATTTTAAACGTATTATGCATGTCACATGTACATACATATGTACATATGTATATACATACATAAGAATATCGTTTTTTATAGTCACCACATCTTGTGCGTTGGTGGACAGCCGCTAAGAAGACGTCATTACTGAACCATAAGTTCTAAATAATAGACATTAAAAAGTCGAACATGCTGTGACATGCACGTTTCAGCACGTACATATGTATGTATGTATGTTTGCCATGCCTTAAAATTTCATTGCATTGCGGCATTTTCATATGGAACAAAAAAAAATAAAAGTAAATTCAAACACAGTTATGCAATAACTTACATTGGCACGTACTAGGATTCCAACTCCAGCTGTTGAATCAATCTATCCACATGTGTGTATATATGTACATTAGGGCGGGTCAATTTGTATGGGGCCGATAAAACCTTATGGGGCTCACTCGGATTTTGATTCTTTGGATAATTCTAAGCAAATTTGCCCAAGAAACTATGGGTCTAAAATGAATTTCGAGTCGCCCACTTTTTCAAAATAGGTTTTTTTCGACATATTCAAAAATCGACTTAGAAATTCATTAGAAGGCCAAAAATCGATATTTTTTCTCTAGCCAAATGTGAATTTGGGGGTTTTTGGGGTCGAGGAATTCATTTTTGACATCTATTTTTAATTTTGGGTGCCGCCAGAGGGCGCTTTAGTGTTGGTTTTTGATTTTTTTCGGTTTTTTTTCTTCAAAAATTTTGAAAAAGTGAGCGACTCGAAATTCATTTTAGACCCATAGTTTCTTGGGCAAATTTGCTTAGAATTACCCAAAGAATCAAATTCCGAGTGAGCCCTTATACCGAAAAAAATTGACCCACCCTAATGTACATACATAAGTACATACCTACATATGTACGTACGTATGTACATATGTAGGTACTATGTAAGTACATATGTATGTATTTACATCAGGGGTGTCCAAAGGCTGCTTATGGAAGAGCTAACACCAATACATATGAAAGAAAAACACTAACACATCTAAAGCAAACCGTTTTTTCATGTTATTATGTACACTTACAAAAATAGTATATACTCATATAAATGTTCTGTTTTTCGTTGTAACTCTTTTTTCTTTGCAAGCTACATATGTATGCCTTAATACTCACATTTAACACATGGTTTACAAAAATTTCGTGTCCGCGATCAATCCTACACCCTTTTTTTTAAGTGCATGAGTTCAGAGAGCACAAACGAAAAACAACAAAATAAATTACAGTGAAAATCAGTGGGCCAACAACAAATATACACAAGGGTTGTTTCTGTGCTCATGAGCTCAGAGAGCAAAGAGAGTAATGGAGAGAACTTGCGAAATTGTTTTTTTAATTTGCATTGGCATTGAGTGATATACAGTTTGGGCCGTGCATGTACACGCGCATTGCTGCCTATGCCTAAGAGCCATTAAAAAAACAAAAAGAGCCAGATGAGCAAGGGGCATGGACACCCCTGATTTACATGATATACAACCAGATGTATAGGTAACCAGATGGATCTACCGCCAAATCATTGCATGTCCGTAAACAGCATACCCATAAAGTTTTAAGTTTTATGACCATATTTGATGCGTACCGATTTCGAATGGCAGGCATGCTTATTCACAAACCGACGTACAAAAGATTTTAAATTTGGTAATTTAGTACAATTCGGGTAACATGGCTTATGGGCAGCGGTGGGCACGCCTTGGCTCTTTTTGCGCCGAGTGCTCTTTCCGTTATGTCTTGAAACGCACACGAGAATTTAAAAAAAAACACACAATGTGCGAGTTTTTTGGCCCTTCTCGAGATGGCTTGCGCGACCGTAACGGGGCTTTTTATTAATGCTCGCTGACTAAAATTTCGCACAAGTACACTGAGCACAGAAATATAGTTACTTTGGCAACTGTAAAATTGGAAATTTTTTTTGGTAATTTAAAATTGTCATATAAACTTATATGACTTCGCTGTGTCTTTGAATGTGTTGCAAAATTTTGTTCAGTGTACTCGCACAAGCAATCGATGGCGACGCGAGTAGTTTACAATAACAAATTACACCCAATGTGGGCCATCGCTCGACGACTTTATGGTTTTATGGCCCTACTCGAGAATTGCTTGTGGGACCGTAACAGGACTTTTTTTCTTGATGTTGTTGTAGGGCTCTTTCCGTTATTTTTCGTGCCCACCGCTGCTTATGGGTGTTTGTTTTACTGTTGTAGGTTTTGTACTAATTTTGTTTTTTTGTTTGTTTATTGATACCATTTGATCATTAATTTTTTTGTTTTGCGTGTATTACTGTAGAGCTTTACTGTGATTAACGGTACACGCGAATAAATACACAGAGTATTAAAGCTCTGTCACCTGAAATGTTTTGTAACTATGGGTTGTTTAAATCGCTTGCATGTATTTTTACTTGTCATTCATCTGATGATCGACTGTGTTGACTTTGAACAATTCCAATGAACTTTCACCACAGTTCCTTACAAAGGCCCCTAAAGTAAAGCAGGTGAATAAATCTTTTAGTTTTAAATGCATAATCCAGTAAACGAAATTTTTGTATAACATTAATTCTCAATTTATATTGTAGCAATTATTTTTATCGCTATTGTCACTGAGTATGCAGTCGAATCACTTAACTGCTAAACTGCGAAAATTATACGCTCGCCCTTTAAGCCCCGCCAGCCCCGACCCCAATAGTTCTGACAATCACGAAAGTCAAAAAAAAAAATCTGCAGTTTGTTGACTTGCCATGAAAGCAGATACATATGTAGTAGTTTAAAGGGCCTTCAATGTGAGCACCACATATGTATTATACTTACATACATACACTTATGGATTTGTACATACATACATATATATACCTATATATGATATGGTCTATGAACCATATAAATTTATAATCATTTGTAAGCTGCTTAATTATGATGTATAATTGATCGCTTAATTGATTGCTTAATTTTAGGGGGAGTTTCTAAATATGACAAAGTGATGCATGCTTGTAGCGCAAAGATTGGTTGTTAAATTAACTAATTTGTCTGTCAGTAAATGTACTGGTTTTTTTTTTGTTTTTTTTTTTAAATATGTACCTTGAATTTTGCCGAAACGAACAGTTTTTGTTATTTCTTATCAACTGCATTTACTACTGCTTGGAAATGTACACACAGGAAAAGTTATCTGATATTTAAAAAATCGAGCATCACTCCTTTTTAATTTTTGGACTCAGCGCCAAATATAAAGGGTTGGGTGTCAAGTATAAAAGGCAGAGAGCAATGAAATATATGGTGCTACATGTTTTCCTCAAACTCAAAAAGTTTAGAGTTAAGAAGCTTAACTTAAGATTTACCAATTTTTCAGAGTGAATAAGAATATAGATTTACAGATATTACAGATGACCCACCCATCAAGCAAAGATAGATTTTCAATTTCAATTTCGCCTGCTCGTTTACTACAACAGCAGCCAGATTTGTTTACTAAATTCAAGACTTATCACTTTCGCTTGGAAATGGCAGGCGGCAAACAGAGTTAGTTAGCGAGAGTTTTTGCAGCTGATCGCAGCTTATCAGTGTGGCAGAACAGAAATCAACTCTCTCAGGGCATTGAGCATAACAACAGCAGATGACAACTGACAACAATGAAAACAGAAACACAGCAATAGAAAACAGATGAAGACATCAAAAAATAAACAATAGACAAATAATTATAAGCCGCTTGGTGCTTATGGTACAGTTGAAACGCCAAAAACTAAATGCCGCTCTTTGATTGATTGATTTGTTGCCGTTGTTGTTTCTGTAACTCTTGTTGTACTCATAAAACATTAAAAATCTGTATTACGTGCTGCACTTATTGAATCGCAATTAAAAAGCGAAGTAGTAAGCAACGCAGTAGGCTTTATGTTTCACTACCAAAGCGTTTCGCTCGCAACTGATAAGCTTGCAAATATGTTTCATAGCCATTTTGTTCCGGCAGCGTCACTTTAACATCGCTTTTGCTTTGGTGTAGCATTTATTTAAAAGCGAGCGCTTAAAGCCTTTTAGATACTTTCTGCTGTTAAACGCGTACAAACCTGCACCGTGCTTATTATACCGTGCGTCTAAAGATCCAACGATCTCACGATCGGTATTTGTTGAAAAGTTACTCTTTTTTCTTCGTCGATTCAGTTTTTATTGTTTTTTCAAGTGCCAAGTTTTTTTGCATGAGTTTCATTTGTTACAAATTAAATTTTGTCAGAAAAAGTTTTTAATGTTTTCACAAGTTTGCAAATATAATCGTGCCCAAGCTAAGCTGAAGTTAAATCTGAGAACTACCAAAAGTCAATATAAAAAAAAACAGTTGCTTAGCTGATGACAAGCGGTAGTGTTTAACCACAAAAAATTTGACAAGTGCTTATTTAAACTAAAAGCCAACCCAATCTAATCGACAGCAGGTAATGAAAGAAAGTCTTAAGTTTGCCATAATTTTTATTAAAAAAGATATTTCAGTCATACCTTTGAGCAGTTACGTTGAGCAATCCAAATTCAAAAATTGTAAATATACAAAGAGTTTTATTAAAATGTTTTTTTTTTTTAATAAATCTATAACGTATAACAGCATAATATACATAAGAGCATTATTTAACTTCTGATTTTTTGTAATAATGTTCATTAAAGAGTTATTAGGACTATTAAAATATGTATCGGGTTTCCTAACGTTAATCTAATGTTATATGAAACAGAAACTTTATACGATCCTCTAGCTATTTTTGAGCTTATCAACTGACTTCTGTGAATACAATAAACATTAGCTTGAGCAATAACACATAATGGCCAGAATGAACCTAATAGTACACACTGCTATAATATGGTTATTATTGTATGATGGACGACGGCAAACACATATTTGCTCTTCACATGGCTGTATCTATTAGATACATTGTTTTATTTTTATGTGCTAATTAATTAGAGGTACATATGCAAAAAAGCGAGAAAAAAACAAAAAGCTGCACCATATAAATGCATGGAGGCCTCTAGCCCGGATTGAACGAGCGTTGACATTGAAGTCACTCTCAGTTTGCTGACAAGCTCAGGTGGGTTTGCAAGGTGTGTGGGGGGTGGTACTCTGGGGGTAGGGTAGGGGATAGCTTGTTTGTAAACTTAATTTGCAATGCATTCACACGCAGTTTTTTCCAGTTGTGCTGCATTAATTTTGTTTCTTACAACAACAAATGAGCTTCAATAATAGGTAATGATAATAAATAAACTGGAACTCAATACTAGTTTTTCTTTGTTTTTTTTTTTGCAACTGCTATTGTGTTTGTTAGTGTGAGTTGATGCTTTCTTTGTTTTATGCAAAAAGCTTTTTTACAATACATGTGTAAATATGTGTTGACGGCCAACACACAGCAGCTTTACCTGGTACGAAGGCTAATTGCAGTAGAAGGGCTTTGTGAAAAACATTTACGGAAGTTCGGGCGTGGACATGGGAGCCTACTGCTTGAGTAAGAGTGGCGGTATTGAAGAACAAAAAGGCAGCCACACACATACATATGTATACGTATGCATACACACAGGACAGGTGGATGCCACGCACAAGCAATTAATTCATCTACACACGTCACTAATTAACTTAAATAAATAAATTAAAAATTAGAACAATCTCTGTCTCACCTGCTCCCGCGTCCGCTCTTTACTCTCTTGCTGAATCTTATTTAAAACGATTTCGTTTTTGGTTCCTGTTCTCCTTCATTTGTGCTGAGTGCGGTTTGTTATCTTGGCAGGTTCAATGTAAATATGTATATCATTATACGTTATATACTTGTACAATATAAATATGTACGTATAGGCACACGCATACATACATACATATATAAATATGTGTATAAATATTTTTTTTTGCGCTCAGTCTTTCTGATTCTCGTGTTTGAAGAAAATAAATTATACTTAATTTTGAACATAACATATTAAATGTTTAACATTTGCTTACATTGTGAACTTTCGTTTACTCCTCACAGGTCCAAGTTATGGGCGAATAAAAGCAATTTTAACATTTAGTAATTGAATATGATATATACATACATATATTGTCATTATGATTTTAATTTTGGTTGCAAATCATTGTTGATGTTTGATGAGCAGAAAGCTAACTTCGGATTTTCGAAATCAAAAAGAGAATTTTTTACCGGTCTCTGCCATATGTGTGGTCATCTTTTTTAATATTAGGCCGAAAAAGGCAGTTGCTGACAGTAGTAATGACCGCTATTGGCTTCGACTTAAATGTAATGGTCAATATTTGAGCTATATCTATTTTGAAAAGCTTAAATTGAAAAAAGTTGTTGCAGTTTACATTTTTAGTGTTAACACAAGTATTTGTATAGAGTCACAGCATTAACGGCCAATGTCACGGTTTTTCACAAGTTGGCTTTCTCCACACTTTGACAAAAATTGTTGTTTTTATCACATTTGATAACCAAACTTGCCTTTACTCATTCTTTTTCTGGAAACCTTATGCTAAAAAAAAAATGTATGTGCAAAAAAGCTAATATTAGTTAACGTGAGTACCTTACCTTTTGTTCATAGACTAAATCGGTGTTTACTATCTGTGAAAGCATACACAACGATCGATTCGAAAATAACTTTTAATAAGAACCCTTAATGTAAAAAGATCATAAATGTATGAATCACGACCTGAGCTAGCTTATAAGCTCACTCAAACAGTTGTCTTTTAAAACCCTAGCCTTATCCTAGGCTATAATAATTTCCCTGACTGACTATTTTAGTCAGTCGCCCCTGGGAGGAGCATTGGGGATCTCTATTAATAGCTGTTCGAAGAGAAGAGGGACCTACAGTTTATAGCCGAATCCGAACGGCGACGGTGTCTTGAATTAATAGAGACTTTCTTAGGCAAATAGCGTCTTTGAGCTAGCGATGCCAGTGCTAGGCAAATGTACCATTACTACTGCGGGGATTCGAACCACCGACCTTCGGTTTGTAAAGCGAGTACGCTACCACTACGCCACCGACGGCCACGGTCGTAGTTGAACAAATTTATGAAAACTCACTAAAAAGCAAATTAAACAAAAGCAAGAACCGGAACAGTCCTGATTATTTCACAAATTTTTTGCGATGTTCATGAAAATTAATTTTATGTGTGACAACACCATTGGAAAGGTTCGGCATATGCTACATTTGAGTGAAAACTTGAAATATTTTTGTTAGAGTCCGCCCACAACTAAATTAAAATTTTCATTGCTCTGAGTGCGATCATTATTTTTATTAAATTTTAACGTTGGCCTATTGGGCGTCTAAACGCCTTTGGGTTTTTTTAATTTCTTATTCTCTATTAGGAATATCTTTGATTAAACAATTGCAGCCTAAGAATATGTGCACCTTATTATTATTATTAATTTATTTATGTGTGAGCGGCACAATTTGTCAACTTTTTACGAGCTTACTGTAAATTTGTAGTGTATAGTCAGCAAATTGTTCACTGAGAGTGGCATTCATCGTTCTATTAATATTTCATAAGCGGAAAGCCTGCAAACGTACAGACATAACATAAGCACGAATCATAAAAGATTTTTGGTTGACGGATATTTTGTGAAAAATGTTATCTAGAAAAACCTTTTGAATAATATTTATATATATATACATGTGCACTTAAAAATCTTAGAAACGACAATTTTAATTTTAAAAGGAATTTTGTTTTTGCTTACAGATCACCAAAGTTTTATCAAACCCAAACACAACTGTACTTTTGCCGCATTTGCTGAGCAAAATCCTAATCCCCAACCAAAATCAATAGTATTTTTCTATTCTTTTGCCTACGCGCTCAAAAAAAAAAAAAAAACTTGAACTATAGAATGGTAGAAGGTGATTCTGCAAAAAGTAAAAGCGATTGTAAGTGTTCACTGAGAATTTGATTAAGAAAGCATTTTATTTACAACTAATTTTTTCTGTGTACAATAACAGCTTATAATGTAGAAGCTGGCCTACAACCAAGCTACAATCAAAACAGCGCAGCAAGCAACCCAAACAACTCGACTACCTCGACGACCCACATCGACAATCGGGCTATCATTCAACCGTACTCGCTGGGAACTGGTGCCAAACAACCCGAATATCAATTCGCGGCGGTCAACAGCGCCTACGAGGCGGATCCCACTCCTAATACCAATAATGGCAAGCAGGACGTAGAACGTGCCCTCGCTGCTGATGGCAGCAGCCATGTTGAGGATGGCAAGGGACGTGGGCGGAGGTCTGCGCCTCCGCCGCGCACCCCGATAGTCGCCAACTTTGAGCGTGCCATTGAACTGTGCGGCTATGGCAAGTTCCACTATATACTATTGGCTATATGTGGTCTTGTCAGTACCTCAGAAGAAATGGACGTCATTTCGATGTCGTTCATCCTGCCATCGGCCGAATGTGATTTGTATTTGAATACCGAGACTAAGGGTTGGCTAAATTCAATCATATTCATTGGCATGATGGTGGGTGCATACTTCTGGGGCAGTATAGCTGACAGCTTTGGCCGTAAAAAGGTGCTGATTGTCATATCGTTCATGAACGGTTTCTGCATTGTCGCGTCATCGTTTTCGCAATCTTACGTTTGGTTTATGCTATTTCGTTTTCTGAATGGCGCAGCGTAAGTACAATTCAAATAATATATACTATATACATATACTCTCTCTTTATAGTCGTAGTTCCGCTCATTCAGTTACAATAAAATTAACCATTCATTCTCATTCGCACGTTCCATCAAGCCATCGATGGAGCGAAAAACTGAGCAAACCCGATCTATGGGGCTCAGCAAAGCTCAGTTCATCTATGGCACTGGGTGTTAATTTAATTAACTTTGTTATAAATAACAACAAAATATCTCAGCCAAAATATCGTGACTGTTTATGCTAATTAATTTGGGGGTAGTCAGTGAGCAATTGCTCAGGCGAAAAGCCCAAGTCCAAAAAATGGGAAATCTTATTGTAATATGATTAGCCAGGCCTTGGATTGACTCAGCATTGGCCTAAGCTTATTTCTAGGGCACTTGCTTCTTTATTTTTGCCAAACAATCGCTAATTGTTTATATGATGGACTGCCGCCGAAACTGTGTCTGGTTTGATGATACAGCGCAATATTTTGAACAGCATGTGGACAAAAGCTCATTGCTGTATGTTGCAATGCTGAGCGTCGCAGTGGCTCCATCTAGTAAATGACTGACTTTCACATGTTTCACACGACCGAACACTCGACAGACTGCTTGCAAATGACAAAAAGCAGCATCGGAGGTGGTTGACGGCGATCACAACACTAACACCCTTAATTTGTATAACTCTCTGCTAATAAACAAATGCATTGCTCTCTCCCTTCTCTCTTTCTCTGTATTCATAAACAGTCTGGGCGGCAGTGGTCCTGTCATCTGGTCGTACTTCGCCGAATTTCAACCGAAAGCGAAACGTGGCTCCATGTTAAGTTTCATGGCTGCTTTCTGGACCTTTGGTAATCTCTTCGTCGCCGGCTTGGCCTGGCTGATCATTCCCACGCACATTGGATTTATCACATCGTACTTTACCTACAATTCGTGGCGCATATTTTTGTTGGTCTGCTCGACGCCCTCGTTTATTGTCGGTTTCCTGCTCTTCTATTTGCCAGAATCACCCAAGTTTTTGCTAACGCGTGGCAAAAAAGAGCGTGCGCTGGCCATCTTTCGTGGCATCTTCGTAACAAACACCAAACGTCCGGCTGAGGAGTATATGGTTTATGACCTGGAAGTTGACGAAAAAATGATCACAGAAAGCTCGGCCTCGATCAAAGGCAAATATAGTCGCATGGTTTCCGGCATGGTGGATCACAGTCGCGCCCTCTTCAAAACTCCCATACTTAAATTTACAATTGTTTCGATCACAATTAACTTTACATTCCACATTGGCTATTATGGCCTATTGATGTGGTTCCCGGAGCTATTCAATCGCTTTGAAGAGTACGAGCGCGCCTTTCCAGGCGAATCAGCCGGCGTATGCACTGTCACCGACTTTGTTGTCGGCAAGGAAACAGAACTTAATGCTACCTGTTCATCGGACATACCCTCGTCGGTGTTCATGGAGTCTCTTATATCGCTCGCCTCAGCCTTGCCAGCCAACTTGATTGCCATTCTGGGCATGGATTTACTAGGACGCAAATTCTTTTTGATTGCGGGTACCATGACCGCGGGCGTCTGTTCCGCACTCATGTATTTTGTACGCAGCTCCATACAGAACTTAGTCGTGTCAGCCGTCTTCAGTGGTGCCATTTCGGCGGCCAATGCGGCACTTGACTGCCTCATCACAGAAGTATTCCCTACCAAGCTGCGTGCCACCGGTGTGGCCATATCTATGGTGGCGGCGCGTTTAGGCGGTATTATAGGCAACATTGTCATCGCTCAACTGCTGGATCAGTACTGCCCGGCGCCAACGTTTATCGTATCGGTGCTGTTAGTGGGCGGCGGTCTAATGTGCCTCCTTTTGCCCAATACGACGCGAAAGGAACTAAACTAAACACCAATGAAATATTATCCGAACATACACACACGCACACACAACACTCAAACATACACAAGCACACGCAAACACGGACACTCCACACAACAAATAAGCAAATAAAATAGAAAGCAAGCGCCAATGAGATGAAAAGAAATAATACCAAAATAATCACAATCAATTGCAGGATATATACATATAAACCCTTTTTAATAATATATAAGCACATACTTACATATGTGGTATATTGTATATAGTATAGCATACAATATGCAATTTTCTACTGTCAGTAATTATTTAAATATGTAAAGATAATAATTTTTTTTTTATAATAATAACACTCGTTGTTTGCCATACAAAACGGCTATCGGAATTTATAGGCAAATGCAGCCAACAACACCCATCTAAGCCCGGCTCCCTCCCTCACAAAAGCACACTTCAGCGAGGTATGAATGTACATATGTATATATGTATGCATCGATTTTGTAATAGTGGTAGTAGGTAATACATATAATTCGGCAAGCGCTGACGCAGATTCGATGCGTGGCGGCAAACTTCCCAGGAGGATGAGTGGGCGCACCGCCACCTTGTGGCAGTTATTGTTATTATTATTGTTATTAATGCATATGCATGTATAATTAATGTTTAATATGCATAAATATATGTGTAACTTTATCTATATATACTTATCTATATATTGTATATGACTACAAAAATATAATTTTTTTTTTTTTTTTTTGAGAATTTTTTTATGTTGTCATTTAAGGCCCAAAAGCAGGCAGAGAAAGAACATTTGTATATTTTACTATACCTTAGTTATGTTATAAAGAGTTATGCTATACATAAAAGCAATTACAAAAAGCCATAAAAAACATAAACCGAAAACAAAAATCTTTTACTGGGGGGTTTTTTTTAAAGGAGTGTTCACTAACCCTAATCTAATTATTGCCTTAGTATCGTTAAAAATTAAATTTAACCCACAAAATCTGGCAAAAGCGAAATGAAGGTGCGGAAAATTCCTACTTTTTTGTGGCATTAGCTTTCATTTCAGTGTGATAGCCTATACCTTTTTTCTCGAAAAAAAAAAAACACTACCAGAGGTTATGATAAGCATTTTGGTAAAAAAGGACTTGGGGTCTGCCACGCCTCCTTCTCTTCCTTTGCAAGATATATGAATTTTTAGGTAGTAGTGGTTGTCTTCCGACCACCTAGGCCTGCAGAAGGCCCATTGTGATGCCACTTGAGCTAGTCCTCACTCTCCTATATCCTCTTTGAACCATCCTGTCGATTTAATGAAGGAATTAATCCTACTTATTCTGATTCCTGCGATTTCAGTAATATTCCCAATAGTTTCGGAACTTAGTGTTTTCAGTCTTCTCCTGCATAGTGCCATTCATCCACACAGGAGATGCTCCACTGTTTTCTCTTCTTCTACTTCGTGACAGTTTCTGCAGTAGTCAGAATAAGGCACTCCCAATCTAGCTAATTCATCTGCTCTGCAATCGCCCACTATATCTCGGTGTCCAGGTACCCAAAGCAAATTAATGGTGAAGAAGCTGTCTACAAATTCTTACAGGGGTTCTATGGCCACACCAAGTCAGCACAGCCGTTTCGTCGGCATAAGTTGCAATGAGGACATCGTCCACCTCCACGGCAGATATTGAGTCGGCTATACTCGGTCAAAAGCTTGCTGTATATCAAGAAGACGCTGCCTTCTTGTGATCCATGGCCTCCATGGCGAAATTTACCACTCTATGAAGTTGTTCTGGAGTGCCGTGACTTTTTCGAAAACCAAACTGCCTTTTAGATATCGCATCAGTCACGCTCGTCAACTGCAGAATTTTGTCAAGCATGATCCTCTCCATCGTTTTACCCAGTGATGGTAGAAGACTAATTGGTCTATATCAGTGGTCGGCACGGCCCTATCTCGCGTGTATAGGGATTAGTGGCGGCAGCGAAGTCGGCACAGATACAGGTCATGTACACGGAGCGTGCATTTGTGTGACCAGCAACAGACACGATCGTGCCTCGAGGTCGTCATGGCGATGCTTGTGTTGACGCGTCGCTGCGTACTAACACAAACGCAAGTTAAAAAATGTGGTACAGTCGAGGCGGTGCCCGACAGTGGAATACCCTGTACCTTTTGTCTCGAAAAAATTTTTCCTGCATATTCCTTCTAAGAACCTTCCAATTGGATTTTTTTTTTTTTTGGTGAAATTCGATATTTATACCTATAAGTTCCCTAAATTATTACCGATTTTGATGAAACTCTAATATTACGTCAAAGAATTTAATTAAAGTATATGGGGTAAGTTTCAAGTTGGTATGTAGAGGGGTGTGGGAGAAAACACGGTAAATCGATTGCGGGGGGTGGGGGGACCGCATCGATAAAATTTGGATGTGGATTTGTTCATTAGAGCCACATGAATGAGCTTACCAAAAATTGTGATTCTAGGTCACTTGTAGCCATAATTGCGTAGAGTCAAATATTGACGCAGTTTATTGGCAAGGGGAGATGAAATTTGCACATTTTTGACTATAACTTCTGTTGTATTTGTCCGATTTTGTTCATTTTTTACACATAGATGCATGTATTCACAACGCATCGCTCTGTTAAATTTCAAATGAAAATATTAAACGGTGTGGCTAAAAACCGCGGGGGAACAGGGAAAGATATTGACATGATTCAACAAACTTCATCTGCTTAGGAAATATGCGCACCAGCAGGAAAAGTTCCGTGTCTCTAGCTCTTATAGTCTCCGAGATCTAGACGTTCATACGGACGGACAGACGGACGGACGGACGGACGGACGGACATGGCTCAATCGCTACCCGAGGTTATGATAAGCATTTTGGTATAAAGGACTTGGGGTCTGCCACGCCTCCTTCTGTCCGTTACATACATTGCACAAATCTAGTATACCCTTTGTACCTATAGGTACAGGGTATAAATACTAGTTTCTTTTTTTTTTGCCGACCACTGGTCTATATGCATCCACATTTATGGGCGGCTTTTTCAACGCAGTTTTTAAAGAATGAGGGAAGTATTCCAATCCTAGAGCCGTGTTAAAAAGGAGCACAATGAACAGCAGCGCCTTGGTATGGGGTAGTTTTAGAGTTCTGTTGGGTTTTAGTTTTCTGTTTTGTAGCACCACTTCTTCTAATGAAAGGGTGCTTGTGACGCTGTGCTGATAATTCCACGAATCTCTTCGGAGATAAGAATGAATGGCTTAAATCTTTCTTCCAAACTGTCTGCAAAAACTTTAGCTTTGCATTGGCTGGAAAAGTACTAAACTCCTGCCAGATCTCTAATTGGAATTTTCGGGATTACCTGACTTGTGTATTTGCTTGTGCGCTTCCACAGAGAGTTATTCGTAGATGCTTTTGGTTAGTTTTGGTTTTACTCTAAACAGCATACTTTTGGGTTGATGAAATAATTGCTTCAAAAATTGTTAAATTTTCATCGGGAAACATGCAAAGAAGTTTATAAAACTTTTTTCGATCAAATATCGATAGAAATTCGGGGGTATCCTTAAAGCAAAGTTACCAAAACATAAAAACAACCAATAATAAATAAATAAATAAATAATCTAATGAATTTAAAACACAAAAGTTTTTAAGCACAAGTTTATTTTTTCTTTAAATTAATATTTATTTATATAACGGCCTGGTTTGGCCTTATGGCAGTTAATGCCCAATGATGGCTCCAGCTGCACCCTGGATTGGCGACAATAACACATGAGATAAGTGCAATATATAAAAATAAATGAATTTTTGCAATAAAATAAAAAAATAAAAAAGGAATATTTATAAATAATCAAGCGAACGAATATTTCGTAGCTATATGTATCATGGTAATTATAGTATTCTCTTATTCTGTAAATTATTACAAATTTCGCATAACTACAAAAAGTCAACTTTAATTGGCAATAATTAAAAAACTACAAATTGCAATTTGATAGTTTTTAGTACAGGATACCATACCTTGGCATGTCTTTAATCATATACAAAAGTCATTTTGTCCAAATTTGGAAATCGTTGCTTCTATTTCGAACTGATGTCACCGTGACTCCTGTGAAATCGATTTTTATGATTTGAAACACTGTACCTGCAATTTGCAGTTATTATTAGCTCAGACTTTTCTTTTGTCAAATACCAATCGCGGATAAGATCATAAACATAAAAGTATCTTTTTGTCAACGAAAGCACCATTATAATTTATAAACTAAAGATGGCGTACGTTAAAGTCGGGCGCGGACGACTTTGGGATACCCTGTACCACTGCTTGCAATAAAATCCGGTAAATTGCTTAAGAACACCAAAAGACATTTGATTGCCAAATTAGATTATGATACCTTCATAAACAACCAAAAACAGACGAATTTTTAATCAAAACTTTTTTTCGACCGATCGACCCTATGGGAGCTATATGATATAGTCAACCGATTTTGATAAAATTTGGTACAGTGTTGAACATCTCTAAAAAACTTCTGAATGCCAAATTTGGTTACAATATCTTCACAAACAAACGAAACACAACAAATTTTGTACAAAAATCGTTTTTTTGACCGATTGACCCTATGGGAGCTATATGATATAATCAACCGATTTTGATCAAATTTGGTATAGTGTTGAACATCTCTAAAAAACTTCTGAATGCCAAATTTGGTTACAGTATCTTCACAAACATACGAAACACAACAAATTTTGTACAAGAAGCGTTTTTTTGACCGATTAGTCCTATGGGAGCTATATGATATAGTCAACCGATTTTGATAAAATTTGGTACAGTGTTGAAGATCCCTAAAAAACTTCCGAATGCCAAATTTGGTTACAATATCTTCCCAAACAAACGAAACACAACGAATTTTGTAGAAAAGATGGCGTACGTTAAAGTCGGGCGCAGACGACTTTGGCATACCCTGTACCACTAATTGCAATTAAGTCCAAAATATTGCTTAAGCACTCTAAAACCCAATTGATTGCCATATTTGGTTACAATATCTTCACAAACAAACGAAATGCGATGAATTTTGTACAAAAAACGTTTTTTTGACCGATTGGTCCTATGGGAGCTATATGATATAGTCAACTGATTTTGATCAAATTTGGTACAGTGCTTGGGTACTCTAAAAAACTTCTGAATGCCAAATTTGGTTACAATATCTTCACAAACAAACGAAATGCGATGAATTTTGTACAAAAAACGTTTTTTTGACCGATTGGTCCTATGGGAGATATATTATATAGTCAACCGATTTTGATCAAATTTGGTACAGTGCTTGGGTACTCTAAAAAACTTCAGAATGCCAAATTTGGTTACGATATCTTCATAAACAAACGAAGCACAACAAATTTTGTACAAAAAACGGTTTTTTGATCGATTGGTCCTATGGGAGCTATAAGATATAGTCAACCGATTTTGATCAAATTTGGTACAGTGCTTGGGTACTCTAAAAAACTTCTGAATGCCAAATTTGGTTACAATGTCTTCACAAACAAACAAAACACAATGAATTTTGTTCAAAAAACAAATTTTCGACCGATCGATCCTATGGGACCTATATGATATAGTCAACCGATTTTGATAAAATTTGGTACAGTGCTGGGGGTTTCTAAAAAACTTCCGATTACCAAATTTGGTTATGATATCTTCATAAACAAACGAATTATCCATCTAAAACTTTTGCTTTTTTTCGAGGTCCTCTGAAACACCCCTATGGGAGCTATATAATGTAGTCCCGATATCAAAAAAATAAAATAAACTTGTCTCCTACGGATTAATAAGGGATCTTATCTGAAAGTTTGGTTGCTCTAGCTCTTACCATCTCTGAGATCTAGGCGTTCATACGGACAGACGGACATGGGTATATCGACTTCTCTAGTCACTCTGATCATACTTTAGGTAACTTTGGGGGGTCTCCGACTTCTCCTTCTGTACGTTACATACATTTTCGGCTTGCACAAACACAATATACTCTTTGTACCATACGGTACAGGGTATAAAAAAGTATCAAAAAATAAACACTAGAAAAAAAAAATTTTATTTTTTCTTTACTTTTTTGCACATTAAAGGCTTACGAATGTCGCGTACTGCAATCCTGGAAATGCCCATATGTAATTCAAGTTTTTATTTAAAAGTCTTGTTAGTTGTTATTGTTATATTTTTATTTTCACTAATTTTTTGCAACATTTCCTTAATAATAATTATATTTTTAAATATTTTTACACATAGTTACTTGTTTTGTTTTTGATTTAAACAACTTTAAACTTTTTACAGTAATTTTTCTTTAAATTAGAGTTCCTCTTTGTTATATCTCTACATACATATATATATAAATGTATACACATATACTTTTATACATATAACTTTTTTTTTATTTTTATCTTTTATATTTTGAGAATGCCAACGGCGTTGTGTCTGTAGGTTTGTGTTTATAAAGCCGCCTGCCGTTTAAAAGGAAACCATTGATGATGCAAGAATAGTTTGCAACTCTTCATTTGAATTAAGTTAACACATTTGTCTTAAAAAAAATATCTAGTGTAAGCACATTAACTACAAAAGCTTATTAAGTTGAAATCGCATAAAGTGCAGTACTCCTAAGCCTGGCTTAACACTGAAATTACTTCCCTCCGTGTGAAACGAAATAGATTTAAATAAGACAAGAAACCAATGCAAAAAGGGGTTTACGTTCCTAGATTAAAAATAAAATCACATTCTTTTTTATTAAAATGTTTTCAGTCCGTAACTATTAATAAAATCGCATAACATTAAATCTGAATTAACAATTCATAATCAAGGGGGTTAAGCCGTTTGACATGTCTTTGATTAAGCATGTTGTATGAAAAGATTAAATTTCTTATGGTTTTTTCCTTCTTTGACAGAAATGTTTGAAACGGATACTTTTTGAATAGCTTCTACTTTGCGTAGCGAAGGCTCCCAAAGCGTAATTTCAATCTTATGCACTTTTTAAGTAGTACATATATACAAACATATACACTGCTTTTCATAATTATAGGACAGTCGCAAACGATCCAGCAAAGCTTCCTTTTACAAAAACAACTACCTAATATTGGAGCTTTTAATTTACCGTAAGGTTATTGCACTGTTGCTTCACACGGTGTTTTGCAATAGGTTATGTATGGATATGCCGCTTTTGCTGCAATTTTAAGCGTTTCATAACTATAGTACAGTAGTCTTTTATAAGGAAATTAAGTGTAAGGATGGCATAAATATTTTATTTTAATTTTGAATCACTTTTTAATCGTTTTATGTTAAAAGACTTTGTGGTATTAAACAGAGCCAAAGGGTATGCAATAGGCACAAATTTATTATCGTGTTAGAATGAGTTCATTGTTAATAATATACAGTGTTAAAAGAGGCTCAGGTTTATACTATATACACAAATTTTGTTTGCATACAATTTATATAATTTCATAGTCAGGGTAGAGTCTATAAACAAAGTTGTAACCTTTGTGGTTCTTATATGGCTTTGCTCTGCGGTGTGGTGCTTTTATTTAGGTCTAAGCTAGAATACTACACTCTTAATAACCCTAAAGTTTTGTACATGGAGAAATTTATTGTATTTTTCAAGTCGAGTGAAATCAAAAAAAAATGTTTGCATATATTTGTTTTGATACATTTCAGTTTGGATGTTTGCAAAGCACTGACGGACAGGCAGCATTTTATAGGTAATAAGTTAGTTTATATTCAATTTGTTCACATCATTAATATTGCTTTTGAAATTGGGCAAGCAAAAGCCTTAAAAGCTAAACTGCACGAATTTTCGACAGTCATTCTATGCATTTTATAAATATTGCGCTTTTTTTGCTTAAATAAAAACGAGAGTTTAAAAGCTCATAAAATGTAAAATAAATATAATTTTCGGCAGAACAATATTCTATTAGGTGTATATTTTTGTTTTTTGCTAGTTTTCTAATAATTTTCATAGTTTTAAAGAAAATTGAACAAAATAGAAGCCATTCTAAGCTACATATATGCTAAGCACATTTTTAAAAAAAAACTAAAGTGTAACAAAAAGTTTAGACAACTAATATTAAACAAGTGGGGTACAAACGCGTATTGTATATGCATTGATTGAGAGAGTTTTGGGTTAAGCCATCATTAAATTTATCTATTTTTTTATTTTACGATTGGATCGGGTAAGCCTTGAACGCGCCGCTAGTTTAATTTACACACAATTGTTTTTTGTAACCTATACATATATATTTTATATATATATATATATATATATATATATATGTGTGAATGAGTGTGAGTCAGTACATATCCTTATTGGTAATTTGGGCTTATAGTTACTGCTCAACACGAAGAAAAAAAATGTATATATGCGTATATATTTTATTTTATGTTTTACGTTTAATATTATGTTGCAACATTTAATTGCATTACCGGTTTTTGTATTTTTTACTCGTACTTTGTTTTGTAGTTTGATTTAATTTTCTTTCTGAATTCGACTTGTAGCTTGGATTGGCTATGGATTATTACTTATAATTTTGAATTATTTGATTTGGATTTATGGTGTTCTTTCTTCACATTCAACGCAACTTATTATTTTCGGCGGATTTGTTATGGTCAACTGTTTATAATTTCGATTCTGCGTTTGAATTTATTTATTTTCTTGGTATATGTTTTTTTTTTCTCATTCAATGCGCCGCGCTGCTTTTGCTATCCAACTTAATGCATATTGCCTTAGGTATCCAGCCAGGACTCGCGTCATTCTGTGTAGTCCCACCAGTCCTTTTCATAGCCCTCATGCACATGATCTAGCAGCACAGTGCGACGCTTTTCACAATATCTGTATATGTACATCACAGAATAACAGATTAGAGTGAGATAAAACCAGAAGAAATACAGAGCAATAAAAATAAACTTACCTATATTTATCCTGCACTTTTTGTTTAATATCAGCCAAATTCTCGGATGTAATATCACGTTCCAAATACTCGGAGAGAGTTTCAGTTGCCGACTCCAAATCCTTTTGATTATCCTCAAATATCATGGACTGATTGTTCTTTTTTAAGTAATACGCAAAAACGTATGTGTACATAAGCGTTTGGCGACATTGGCAGAGAATATCAACAGCCTTTTTTAGGAATTGAACCTAAAAAATAAAAATTCCAATAACATTAGATATTGGTATACGGCTACATACGTCTACCTTCATTCAATTAAAAAAAAACCTATGAACTATTGTTTATTCTAAAAAACTCCTGTCAATATTATTTTTAGAACGTACGAACCGTTTAAAAAAAGTTTACTGCGTTTTTTCGGGCTTCGTACACTTGCTCCCAACATAAATTATCATGATCCGCCAATTAGCCTTTTAAGTATCTTTTTGATTAATATAAACGTTAGGCTTAGTGATTTACGCTATGGCTCTTTTGGCCGCCGTCATTGGAATTGTTGAGCTTAAACTAAGTTATCACTGAAACTCGATTATGGGGACGACCATAAAAATTTCAAATTGAGTAACTGGGCGCCAAAGATGATATTGCCAGTCAAACGCAGACAAGAAGCCAGAGGCCGTGTTCGACTTGGTCGAGGACATACTGGGTACGATCAAAGTGTAGGGAGACTGAATTTATGTAGTGCACACCGAGCGGTAAAGGGCGGTAGGAACACCTAGGCGTGTTCTCGTGTTCTCCATCGAATTTGGGAGACCCTCGGAATGATTATAGACGTCTACGGGGATGCTGCAACGAGCCGCTGAGCAGTGCTCGTGGATGACGACCAGCGCGCCGGTCGCCCATCAACTTCAAGATTTATGAAAATGTGGTCAACGTGGAAGCGTTCCTGAACTATGAACGGCGTGAAGACATTTGTCTAATTGTTGATGAGTTAGAGATTTCTTACATTAGCGTATGAAAAAAAATATTACTGAAGATTTGGGCATGCGAAAGGTCTGCAGCAACTATAAGCTGCTGATGAAGAAGTTTCTGGCCTAGTACAGGGTTGTCATAAGAAAATTTCTACAACCGTAAGTTTATTTATCTTAAACTTAGCTAACGGAAAACGGCGCTGACATTTCCATCTATAATTAATTGTTGAAATGCTCACCTCAATCCAAGACATGTTGTGCTGCTGCATTTCTTCCATCTTTTGCTTTACAGAAGCGTACAATTTGTTTTCAAACTTCATGGATTGCATATGGTTCATATATCGATTGTAGTAATGCAAATACCTAAAACATATAATTAAAAAAAAGTAAGGACGAATGTGGAAATGCATTTAGCATAGTATGTAGAAAACCTTAAACTCTTTATGAAACTAAGCTCAATATAAAAATGCAGCCCATAAAACTAGCAATCTTTACAAATAAAGTGATCACTAGTGCAGCATGCATAAGCATATTCAGTCGTCACATATCTATATACATGTGTGTGTCCGCTTATAAACGTATTATAATGTAAACATTTAATGCCCAACTTGCTGATCGCGCATTTCTACTTCTCTTCTATGGTACTTTTCAATATGCTTAGACACAGCTCAGTTATAAATTGTCGTCAAACGAACAACTCAATAAATCGAGCACCGCTACTTTCTTAAAAATCAAAACATCAAAAGTAAGTTACATAAATAAAGTGCTTTTAGGTCGCGCATAAGTGGCGGCTTAGACACCTATTTTTAAAGCTAAATGTCAATGCCAAAGGTACGAGTAAATGTGTTTTAAACAGTCTTGATATCGTAAAAAAAAAAAATATATATTTAAATTAGAAAGAGTGTTTCTTAAACTGTGTTTGTGAAACAGATTAATGTGTGAGCTTCTGATAATTTTTGTACTTATCCACATACCTGGCCAATGAAGAGCGTAACTTCTCTTGTGCATCACGCGCCGCTTTTGCCTCATCCTCATCATAACGATTACAATTGTACCAGGACGATCCATGTGGCTCCCACGAACCAAGACACACCCAGCAAAAGTCATACTTACAATTCTGATTCTTGCAAACCATATGATTGCAGCCGCCATCTTTTTCGATCGTAACGCTGCATTTGGGACACTCTTTGGTATTAGCTGCAATCCAATTCGACGTTTCCGAGTCATCGTCGCACTTTTTAATCCACTTTTTAAGCCAACGGCAATGTACGGGATCATGCCAATTCTCACCGCAAGCAAAACAAAATACATGGCCGCATTTGCAACGTACCGGTCGCGATTCGGAGTAGGCTACTTTCACAGCATAGGTGCAATCGACGGACGGACACCAGCGGAGGAGTTGGTTGCATTCTACAAAGCTGTTGGTAATAAGCTGCTGGTATTTGACTTTGACGCGAGCGTCGGGTACTAATTTGGTAACAGTAACGTCATCGACTAAGATATCACAGCCATGCGCGGCGCACGATATTGTCTGCCCAAGTCCCTCTGCGACTATTTTTGTTGTAAGGTAATGACTCCAGCAACTTAAGCAGAATCGATGTCCACACTCCAGACCAGTCATGGTCTAAACGAAAGGTTATACAAAACTTGAGGAATTTTAATAAATGTTGCTTTAGCAGCTACTTACATCAGGGGGCAACAATGAAAAGCAGATTTCGCACTCCTCGGGATGACTACGCGCTGTCTGCTACATTCAAAAATATATAATTTTTAGTTTCTATAAGTGATTCATTTTATGGATCCGTCTTACCTTTTGGTTAACCGCTTCAGTGACCTTTGTAAATGGGTTTACTACATGTGCGCCTTTAAAGAATTCCTCGTTATTGTCGTCAAAATATTTTTCAAGCAACTTTTCCTTATCCCATTTAAAGTGATTTAGTAATATGCGTGTTATGGGCGTGGAAAGCTGGAGTGATATAATATTATAGAGCTCATTACATTAGCTACTGCAGTCGAGACTAAGCTTTGACCCTAAGGAACACACACTTGCAATGCCTTTGGCAATGCTTTGATGTCAAAGCCATTATCAACATAATGGGCATCATCAACACCATCATTAAAATTTCTCTCATTCCTACATGCATTTAACGATCTCAAATGAAAGAAACCAAATTGCAATAAACTGCAATGACCTTCATATAATGCCATTGACTATTTAAATTAAAAGGAAATCTCTGCCTCGCCTTTTTGCATATGTAAACAATTTGACAATATTATAATTGAAGGCCAGCTTAGATAAACCACAGCTGTTATGTTTATCAAATTCTCATATTGCAATAAATATGACAAACAGGCAAAGCTTATGTTTCATACTTTAAAAAATTAACAACAATAATGAGTAATGATTCGAAGAACATTTTTATAAGTTAATTATTAACTGGCTTAGAATGTAATCAAAGGCAGGTAGGGGAAAAAAATTATTGACAATACAATAACATAATATAATGTTATCAATAATAATCAGGCTAGTGCTAGAAATCTCTGAAAGATAAGGTCCTTAACGAATTGGGTGAACTTGGCTTAAAGAGATTCCTCGCACACTTCTGAACATATTCATATATCCATCAATAGAAAACTCACTTTAAGCACCACATTAACATCGTCAATTATTTCCCGCTGATGTTGCACAATTTCATCTGTTGTTAGCACCTTATATTGATATTCATCAGTATCCAGCTGTCGTTCCGTGGAACAAGGCATATCCACTTCCATGCCAAAATCATCATCACCATCGTCACCTGATGACACATTGCCCGAGTCCACATTATCGCAGAATTCGTTATCCGAGTCCATTGTGCTGATAGTTTATTTACAAACTTATTTTTAAATTGTGTATCTTCTCCGCCAATTATGCTTCGTGTGTCTTGCACTTTCCTTTTTGCTAGTAGTTAGCTTTTGTAGTTTCTAAGGATTAAAGATTAGGCAATGCTTTAAAAGTGTTGACTTAAAAAAAGGCTTTACATATTGTGTATTGCAGGAGTGAGTTAGACTGTTTGGCGACGTCCGTGCAAGACCGTGCAACATGAAGAACTACAGCAACAATTCACAGTTGACGTTTTAAGTTTAAAAAGCAATACACAAACAAATGCGACTGCAAAGACGACACCAACGACAAGTCGACGTCACTTGACCTTCGCTGCGCGCGCTCTCAAACTCTCTCGCTCAGCGCTCAGTTAACAAAATCATCTGCTACTAGTGTGTACACACTTCGTTTTTTACCTATTGGCACTGTGTTTACAACATTTTTGACTCACCTGATGTGTTGTGGTTGCTTTTGTTGTTGTTACTCAACTTGCAATTTTCTTAAAGTTGTATGTATTGTAGAGCTCAATTTTCTGTGCCAAATTGTTGGTTATTGCAATTGCTGCAGCTCTCATTTAGGCAACAACAAACTTGACAAAGGCCTGGTTAATGGGGTTTGCCTAAAAATTAACGCGTTTGAGCTTTACCGAGCTTATTATATGCACTTAATTTTGTTTATTCAATTTTTGCCATTGTCTAAACTGAAATATGTATTTTCAATTAGAAAAAGAAATTATTATTAGACACACAACACACTTCTCTGTACAACTATAATGAAAATATTTTTATGTCGATTGAAAATTTCTCATTTTCGTTTGTTTTTGTGTCGCCTGCTTTGTAGGCCAAATTGATTATGTGCAAAAAAAGGAAGACATCATCAGTAATTTCGAACGAATAAATCGAAATAAGTTCAAGGTTATTATTTTCATTTTATGGATGGTTTTGTTTTTGGGGCCACAATTGCAACAGCAAAGACTCCAAAATGAAAACACTATTTATCAATAATAGTGTTTTGTTGGCGCAGTCAATTCAGCAACAGCGACAACACACAGAGAAAACAATCCCAATACACAACAATAACAACTGCGAAATAACTTATCGTCCGCTCTAGCTGCTTTGTTCTCAAACTCTCTCACTCAATAAATAGCTCATAATGCCAAATAACTCATTATTTTCTGCCACTTTCACACTTACACAATGCTATGTGCACAGTCACTGGGACATGATGCAGTCTCTTTCTTTCTTTTGACTAGAAAAACTCACTTCGCTAACACAAAGGCATTTGCGTTTTTCCTGTTGGAAATTTAGAAAAGCCACGAAAACAAAGAGCGCACAACTTACACAACGATTAACATAAATAACGCATAATCAAAACAACGCAACCATTTACGATGAATAATTGAAGAGCTACTGCTATAAAATAATTTTTATTATTATTCACTCACTGCCTTTTGTTGATATGATACCGATGTGTCGATATAAATATATCGATTTATTTCGAAATTTAGCCATTCGCATGGCTGATATCTCTCTTATCGATATGCTGATGCAATATTTTACGCTTTTAAAATATTTTTTATTCTAAGCATGGTTATGTTCGTTATAACATAAAAACACACAAAAATAATGCGCAGTTGGTATTTATTGTTGGTAAGTAGTTTAGAACCCAAATAAGACCAAGTCCTACCAACTCTTTCAAATATTTATTATTTCTTACTCTCGCTGACATATCGACAAAAACAAGATTGCCTTTCAAAAAATGCTAGGCGTTAAATAGTGTAATGCTAAAACGTATTTTATGTATATAAATGTCGAGTCGTAAAGATTATGTAAAAAAAAAACATCGTTTAAGTTTATTTCATTAAATATTTATTTGAACGAAGAAATGGTTTTGACAGTAGTTCAGGTACTTGCGCCTAGATGGCGCCAGTACGCAAAATATTTTTTATTACAATATAAAATGGCGGAACAAGTTGAATGAAACAATGAAATTAGATCGCTTTCCTTTCCGGCATTTTTAAAATGGCGTTGTGAAACGTATAATTCGTAAATATAAAGTTATATTATTATGCACGTTTAAATGCAGATACAAATACGACTGAGCTACAAGAAAACTGTTGGTCTAAGTTTTACAAGTAGCTAGTTGAGTTGCCTGCTCATTTTCATGTCAATTTGAAGTCACCATATGTTTGCATCTCTTTCGGATTCATGATAAAAAGAGAGACAGCAACAATTCCACTTTGAATAACTCGAAGGCCTTAAAAATAATAAATTTTACACAAATGTCAAGATTCGTATTGCAATAAAACTTATTATTTCTATAATAATAAAAAAATTTCAGAATACATAAGGCTCGTATAACGTTACCAAATTGTTACTTTTAAACTTTTTTCGTTTATAACATTTTACAAGCCTTTACATTTTTTTCCAAAACTCTTCTTTTTATTTTCGTCTCGTAAAACGCAATCTCCTAAAGGCAAATATTTCATATATGTATATTCATTTTTATTTTTCACTTGTTCTCTTGCTCTTTTTCACGTTTTAACCGGACAACATACGTTGTGCCGAAAAAAACATTTTCTTTTAACACTAGTTTTTAACAAACAATTTGAACTCTAGCGGCTCGTCACCACAAGAATTAACACTTTTTTACTTTTAAAACAAAAACTAAAATTACTTTTTATTTTTTTTTTATCTTTGCGCTTACGTTTCTTTTATTATTATAGCTTTCGCTTCGGAAATCGGTTGGAACATTTCAAAACCCGCATAAGTGGTAAGCGCAAAGATTATTTTTTTTTTCTAAAGTTCCAAACCGATTTCTAAAACTATTTAAACACTCTATTCTTTTACCCTTTTGATGACCATCAAAGTTTTCTAAAAAAGCAGAGAAAAATTAAAGGTTAATTAGATATTTGGAACAATATTAGCCCTTCGCTACTTTTCAACATTTTCTAGAGGCTTCCAGCACACCACACACCACTTATGTGAAACTCTTTATTACAGCATTATTTAACCCGAAACTTGGCATTCACTCGCAGTTAACTGCAACGTGGCGGGAAGTACATTTTAATAAAACTAAAAAAAAAAAGAAAACCTTAATAGGTCACCACCATTTTGTATGTACACTCATAAACACATATACACGCCTGAGTACTTAAATACATGTACTTACCATTGAGACTTATTTAACAACTGTACCCGTTCCCGCCAAAAAAATGTCATTTACCGTTTAGAAGTTTCTTTAAAATGTTTTTGTCCTAAATTTTTGAGAAATAGGAAAACAAAAATGTGCATTTTGGTTTTCAACTCAAGTATAGTTAAACCGTGTGTGTGTGTGTGTGTGTGTATACTAAAAAGTGTTAGTGGATATGTCTTTTGTATGTACGTGTCGCATATCTCATATATGTATATGTGAAATTAAAACGCCAAAATTCACGACACGTACACGGAAAACTCAAAAAAAAATACCAAACAAATCAAAAGCTATATAGCAATATTTTTCCCAGTGACATTTTTTTTGCTTGCTTACTTTTTAAAAGTTTTCGTTTTAATTCTAGCTTTTATCCCTATTCTGTACTGGTTCCTATCTCTAAATGGAATAAATGCCTAAGACAGTGTGTTAAACATTTATTGCTGCAAGAGGCTGCCATTTTTATTATAATTAACAGAATTCTATAGCGATGCTGCTCGCACTTATGGCTTATATTTCTTAACAGTATGTTATAAGTTACTTGCGCACTGTTAGTTAACAGAACAGTGTGTACACACTGGTTGCTGGTTGTTCATGCCAAGTACACACATCGCGCGCTTAAGATCGTTCTAATTGAGAGCTGCCCACTCGTTTGCCCAGTATTTATTTTATAAGCTTGTGAGAAATACCCGAAACTTGGTTATGAAATTTTTTTTTTATGAAGGTCACCTTTTTAAGAATACAGGAAACATAAGCAACTTATTAATACATAAAGATATGCTATGAAACAACTAACACACCACGAAATGCATACCACAACGTGGCGTTGTACAGCACTAACATCTGCACCCATTTGAAGTTAAATTCGAAAAGTTCAACACGGTAAGGAACTTGCCAAATCTGTCAGTATATTGACCTCGCGTATCCTTATAAATGTGGAACTTATAATGTGCAAACTGTAACAAACTTTATAAAACTTCAGATAAAAATATTTAACAGCATAGCTAAGAAGATAATAGTAGGTCCAGGATATCCCACTGTCAATTACCGCCACGACATTTTTCTTGTTCGAATTTTTGTTTTAAAAAACTTGTATTGTAATTAGAAAGAAATGCAGTGAATTTTGAAAAGTTGTCGCATCATATTAACTTTTAAAAACATTATTTTAAAACTGTGGTCCCGTCAGACATTGGTCTGCCCGAAAGTTGACTATGTATGTATAAGGTTAAGGTTTTTTCATATTCCAATTTTCAATTAACTGTATATTAAATGACATTTCACCTTGATTTTGATATATCATTTAAATATTTAGCCCGTGGGGTGTGGCTCCAACCTATAATATTTTCAATATTTGTTGAACATATACTATGTAACACGTTCTTACGTGTGTGCCTTAGTTCAATTATAAAAGCTATTCCTTCTTAATTTATTAAAAATAGTAGGTTCTTACATGTAGTGAAATCAAGTTAATAAGAATAAATTCATTTAAATGGAATTTTACCAACCGATTTGGCTATTTATATTACAAGGAACGATTTTTACACCCTGTACCTTATGGTATAAAGGGTACATTAAGTTTGTGCAAGCCGAAAATGTATATAAGATACAGAAGGAGACGTCGGAGACCCCACAAAGTTACCTAAAGTATGATCAGAGCGACTAAAGAAATCAATATACCGTTTGTCCGTTTGTTTGTCTCTCCGCTGTCTGTCTGTATGAACCCCTAGATCTCAGAGAGCTAGAGCCATCAAACTTTCAGATTAGATGCCTTATTATGTCACGGGAGACAAATTTATTTTATTTTTTGGACATCGGCGTTATATTATATAGCTTCCATAGGGGTGTATCAGAGGACCTCGAAAAAAACCAAAAGTTTTAGATTGGTTTGTTTATAAAGATATCGTAATCAAATTTGGCATTTGGAAGTTTTTTGGAGTTCCCAAGCATTGTACAAAATTTTTTCAAAATCGGTTGACTATATCATATAGCTCTATTGGACCGATAGGTCAAAAAATCGTTTTCATGCCGTAATTAGTTGATAATTCGCAGCTAAATTTGGGTTGGGAAATTTTTTAGAGTTTTCATGCACTGTACTAAATTTGTTCAAAATCGGTTGACTATATCATGTAGCCGCCATAGGACTGATCGGTCCAAAAACAAACTTTTTTGGTGAAAAATTAATTTGTGTTTCGTTTTTTTATGAAGGCATGGTAACCGAATTTGATGTTTGGAAGTTTCATAGAGTTCCCAGTTTTTTGGAGTACTTAAACAATATACAAAATTTTACAATGGAATGGTACAGGGTATTTCAAAGTCGTTCGCTCATTATTATATGACCGTCAGTCAACAAAAAAATGTATAGCCAAATAGTATTTAAGCCGCAATTTGATGATTTTTACTGGGTTTATTCGAATATTATCATATTTAATAGTGACTGGGAAAACGAGTGAATATTTTTTCTACCGGTTAAAAATTACTTTATGGCCCAATCAGCATTATTCTTGAAAGCTCTCGGAACCATCGATAAACAAAGTTTAATCGCACATACATATATCAGTCAGCATTCAGCTGTCAGCTTGCCGGCGTTGCCACACAAAACTAATTTGCAAAAACCAAAAACCATACAAAGGGATTTTTGTTAGCCACACAACACAAAAACAATCACAGAAAGTATAATTTAACATTAAAACGTACATTTCCCAAGTGTCTCTCACTATCATGATCGTTTCCAACACAGTGGATCAGTACACCGTGCTATCGGGTGACCGTTCCAAAATTAAGGACCTGCTTTGTAACAGACTAACTGAATGCGGCTGGCGAGACGAAGTCAGACTTCTGTGCAGAAATATACTGGTGGAAAAAGGCGCTAATAACAGCATCACCGTAGAGCAGCTAATAACAGAAGTTACGCCCAAGGCGCGCACCTTGGTTCCCGATGCAGTTAAGATGGAGCTACTCATGAAGATACGCACTATTCTGTCTGAAAACGATATAGACAATTGACTTTCGCAAAAAATTTAACTATCAGGCATAAAGAGTTTTAAATTTATTTTGTATACAAAATGACAAATAGCTTAAGCTAAACAATAAGTTTACATGGTCATTGCACCACGTTTACATTAAACAACGTATTTACATTATACTACACGTACATACGGACTTATTTGGGCTTGGAATGCATTCAACTGGCACAGGCACTAAGATTTATAATGTCGTAGACCATGTCATCGCCCTGCTCGGCTGCTCTATCCTCTTCGCCCTCGACCAACGACGAAGAGTGCTGCGACTCCTCTACCTCAATCAGTTCCAGCTGATTAGACTGGGACTGTGTCGCATTGGAACTACCGTTTTTGGCCTCTGCTAGCTGCTGAGCTGTTATAGAACCTGCACTAGGCTGCGTATACTTACGCACCCATTCGTTTGGATGCATCTTCTTTTTATGGTTGTGCATGTTTGCATGAGACTTAAAGGTGCGAGTGCAAAATGGACATGAGTACAAATCAATGCCCGTATGCGTAGCCATGTGCTCCTATTTAAAAGCAGTAAACTCTATGAAACTTAGCTTATTAAGCAATAATATATTATTTACCGCCAAGGCACGAGGCAGCTTAAACTCCTTGCCGCAGAGCGTGCACTTGTGGCACTTGTTTGAATGATGATAGCGCATGTGGCTGCCTAGGGCCACACGAGACGCTTTTTCGACGCCACATAGCTTGCATCTATACATGTTATTGCCCTCGCGATCGTCATGACGTGCCAGATGTTTGCGTAGGCTGCGCTCATCGCGCAACCACCGACCGCACAGATGGCACTGCACTTCAGGCACGGGTCCTTCTGGATGCAGGGCTTTTTTATGTATAAGAAAGTTAGCCTTAGAACGAAAGTGCGTACCACAAATATCACAGATTACGGGCGTAAAGTCGGCATCATGCATGCGCTTGATGTGCGCAGTGACCTCCATTTTTGTGCGAAAACTGTAATTAGGTAACAAGTATACAAATAATTAAATTTTTTATGAAAAAGTAGATCTTACGCCTTGCCGCAGGTCTCACAGGCTTCGGAACGCTCGGTGCCCTTGTGGCCTTTTATGTGCATGGTAAGTAGAAACTTTTTGGCAAAACGCGCACCACAGACACCACACTGATGTATGCGCTCCTCTTGATCAGAGTGATAACGTAACATATGCATATCCTGACTATTACGATTCAGAAAATTCTTACGACATGGCTTGCAACTAAAATACTCTGGATCCTTATGATAATGCAAATGATCCACATAAAGTGTACGTTTTTTGTAACGATTATTGCAGCATTTCATGTAGCCCGTACACTTGTGAGTGACGCGGAAGTGGCGCTTGAGATCGGTAAAGTCTTGTAAGGCTACAGAGCACAGGCAACATTCAAGTTGCGCATTGGCAGCAATAAAGGAGTCTAGGTCCTTAATGGTTCTGCGCTTAGCCTCTAATTCTGGTTGCTCTACCTTGGGCGGCTTAGGCTGACGCGGACCTTTAGGACGACCGCGCTTACCAGTTTTTTTTATTGGAGAAACAGTTTTAATAGTTGCTTTTGGCACCACAGCCGCTGATGGCTTCTCCGATAATGCATTGGCATTCTTTTTAAGTTCCCGTGTGCGAGCCCGCGCATCCCGTAACGTACTGGATGGTAAAGCGGGGTTTTTGTCGGCATGCGTCTTTTGTTTATATTTCTTAGTTATGATTTTGTCTTCAAGCTTTTCTTTATGTACAGCTTGACGTTTGCTGGTTGTTTTGGCTGCCTCTGGGCTATAAGGATAATCTGCTTGCTGAAACTCTGTCTCTTTGTCAGCTTCGTCGCTGCTATATTCACGATTATCATAATTTTCATCATTGCGCAGTGCATCAATTTCGGGCTCACATAATATGTGATCCTTTACGTCGTTATCCAACGGTAAATTCGACTCTATTTGGGACTCTGTATTCCAAACTATAACAGCGGGCTCAGGTGGTTCTATTTTTAGCTGCAAAGCCTGTTGTTTGTCCACGACCATTGCGTAGAACTGCTCGAAATCATGCAACTGCCGCCAGCATGGTGTGCATACATTAATAGATACTGGATCGCAGTTTGTAACCTGTAGTGGAAAATCTTATGAAATATAATATTAAATTAATGTTACGCCTTACCTCCAGTTGAAAGTATTTCGCTATAACTTTAGCCAGTTCGTGCTCGGCTATTTTGCTGTCTTCATTAAAGATGGCCTTAAAGCCAATGACCAAATCACACAGGCACAAGCGACATATCATTTTATTTGTACGTAAATGCGTGCTGTATTGGGTTACATTAAGTTAAAGTAAATTAAATTTAAACAGATGTTCTAGGTTTATATATTTATTAGAAAATTTTTTGATAGGTGTCACTTTGTTGTTGTACGCGGATCTGGCAGCGCTGTCGGTTTATTTACCTTGGCACTGTTATCGATACGCCAATATTATCGTATGCGCTGCATATGTGCACACACTTGTTTCGTTTCGTTTACATTATAATTGGACAGTAGTAAACATATAAGTAAACGTAAAATGCAAAAAAAACCTTTACAAGCCAATACCTTGCTGGATAAATTGCACCGCGGTGCTGTTTATGCGTGCATTGGTGTTACATTATATGGCACTTATATGATTGGTATGCGCTATTATCATTATTATACTGTGATACGCCCGGAAAAGAAAGAAGCCGAATTGAAGCTGCTTGAAGAGGGTGCATATGACAAGGCCAAGGAGCTTAAGTATTAAGCATACACAGTCTTCTCTCATTCGTTATTCGTTATACATCAACAATATATTACAATAAATAATGTGTTTTGTGAAAAACTAAATAGAAATTGTCTCGCGTTTTTTATTTTTTTTTTTGTTGTGTAATATGTGCGGCTCTTACGATGTGGCAACACTGTTACTTTGTTTACAATTAAAATTGGTCCTAAATGCACACGATTTAATATTAATTTTACTTTTATTCTGCCATAATTCATTAAAATAAAGATGGGAGCCATGACAAACTTCTAGCAGCTGTATGTAGGTTGACTGAACGCGCAAAATGAGCCGTTAACAATCAGATATAATATCATACTCATCAATACTCAATTAACCAATAGTTAGTCCTCATTGGGTAAGTAAAAAATGGTCTATACAAAAATAATCTTGCTCCTCCTTTTGTAAGTTGTGGGCTACTAGCTTGCCGTGACCAGTTGCCAATACCTCCGTCATTGCCATTCAGCTCTTCCGCTTGCTTAACCCGCATTGCGTGCATTAACCTCGATGGGCCTGCAAACAAGTATGCATTAAATAATTAATAAATGCAACAGCATTAACAAAAAACGAAATCAATAGCGTTTCCACCCACTTTTGGGGAGCTGTCTACAGACTCGATGCCATGTAGCAAGATATACATATGTATGTATATGAAAAAATAAATTGATGTAACGTAAAACTCGCTTGCGTTTTCTATGCTCTATTCATCAATGTTGCTGCTGCCGATGCAGCTAGCCTCTTCATTCATTGTTGCCCCTTAAGATTGCCAATCATAAAATATAATTATATGGAGCCAACAGCTTGCAACAACAAAAGCTGTTGCGATTGCAGCCAACATCTATTCGCTGCCTTCCCAACCGCTTACTCCCAGTCAGCGACGCTCTGTGGTCAAGGTCGCCTTTTATTGTGCTCTGTCTCTGGACCAAACAGACTCTGGCAACCGCCTTCAGTTAAAAAAAATCGTGTAGTTTAGATAAGATCAATTTTTGAATTTGCCACGACTCTTAAGCCGCACGTTAATTTCATATCTTTGGTCGGTCAAAACAAAGAACAGTATAAACTGTCTTAAGTAAATATAAAAATTCATAAGCTTCTACTAAAATCGGAACTTGTTGAGTTCTTATATTAAAATACTGTTGCGCTAAAATATCATCATTCATAGGTACAAAGGGTATAATAAGTTCGTGCAAATGTATGTAACGGGCCGAAGTAGGCGTGGTAGACCCCATAAAGTATATAAATTCTTGATCAGCATCACCAGCTGAGTCGATATAGCCATGTCTGTCTGTCCGCATGAGTAAAAGGATCTCAGAAACTATATAGTAAGAGCTATGGAGCTGACATTTTACGAAAAGGTGCGCATAATAGTCAGGCATATAAAGTTTTTCGATTTAATTCGATATCTTTTTCCGTTTCGCGGTTTACACCCACACTATAAAAGATATCGACTTAAATTTATTACGCTTAGAAGCTATGATAAAAATCGAGTGAAAACTAAAAGATATAAGTAAAACCAGGTATGTATATTGAAATGTACAAATTTCACCTCCCCTTGCCAATAAACTGCGTCAATATTTGACTCTACGTAATTATGGTAAATCACCAATTTTGGTACGCTGATTCATGTGGCTCTAATGAACTAATCCACATCCAAATTTTATCGATGCGGCCCCCCTACCCCCCGCAATCGATTTACCGTGTTTTTTCCCACAGCCCTCAACATATCAACTTGAAACTTACCCCATATACTTTAAACAACATCTTCGACGTAAATTTCGATTTTCATCAAATCGGTTCAAACTTACGAAACTTTCAATTGGAAAGTTCATAGAATGAATATGCAGGAATACAATTTTTTTTAAAGAAAAAGGTACAGGGTATTACACTGTTGGGCACCGCCTCGACTGTATTACATTTCTTTTTTATACCCTGTACCTATAGGTACAAAGGGTATACTAGATTTGTGCAATGTATGTAACGGACAGAAGGAGGCGTGGCAGACCCCAAGTCCTTTATACCAAAATGCTTATCATAACCTCGGGTAGCGATTGAGCCATGTCCGTCCGTCCGTCCGTCCGTCTGTCCGTCCGTATGAACGCCTAGATCTCGGAGACTATAAGAGCTAGAGACACGAAACTTTACCAGCTGGTGCGCATATTTCCTAAGCAGATGAAGTTTGTTGAATCATGTCAATATCTTCCCCCGTTCCCCCGCAGTAGAGTTTCGCGGTTTTTAGCCACATCGTTTAGTATTTTCACCTGAAATTTAACAGAGCGTAGCGTTGTAGTTACATGCATCTATGTGTAAAAAATGAACAAAATCGAACAAATACAACAGAAGTTATAGTCAAAATTGTGCAAATTTCACCTCCCCTTGCCAATAAACTGCGTCAATATTTGACTCTACGCAATTATGGCTACAAGTGACCTAGAATCACAATTTTTGGTAAGCTCATTCACGTGGCTCTAATGAACAAATCCACATCCAAATTTTATCGATGCGGTCCCTCCACCCCCCGCAATCCATTTACCGTGTTTTCTCCCACACCCCTCAACATACCAACTTGAAACTTACCCCGTATACTTTAAATAAATTCTTTGTTGTAACATTCGAGTTTCATCAAAATGGGTAAAAATTTAGGGAACTTATAGGTATAAATATCGATTTTCACCAAAAAAAAAAAAAAATCCAATTGGAAAGTTCTTAGATGGAATATGCAGGAACAATTTTTTTGACACAAAAGGTACAGGGTATTCCACTGTCGGGCACCGCCTCGACTGTACCACATTTTTTTTATATTCAGCGTTATAATAATTTGCATCTTACTATTGTTATTAATTTTAGTTTTTTAATTGTGGTAATTATATAGACTGTCCAAATAATTGAATTATTTTTTATTTATCATTGAAAATGTTAATCATATTCGGGCCTCGTGTCTGTGTAAATGCACGAAGTAAAAGTGCCCGTTTGGGCTATGGGCTGCCCAGCTCTGAAATGGACTCATATAGAGTAAATTATAAAACTTCTTTCTGTTACTGCCCAATGAATTAATAGAGCATGTCTAGACTTGTTTGGAACTTCTTAGACAGTGGTGGGCAGTCCCTCAGTTTACATAGCTCGCGAGCAGGCCTGTCGAGAGGGGGATTCCCCTCGGGCCCGGAGTTTTCTCAGGGGCCCGGTGTAATTACTGTCCTACTGTCTTGATTCAAGCTGAAGGTGTAATAGAGGGCCCGGTAAATTTTTCCCCCGGGCCCGGATTTTCTCTCTACGGCCTTGCTCGCGAGGATAGGGCTCATGCACAGTCCAAGTGTGTGAAATCTCTCTCTCATTTTTGCTTGATTGCGGTTCTTGCTCTCTCGTGCGCTTTTGCTTACTGCGCTGATTACTCACACAAGGAAATGTTTGTTTGTATGAGTTTTGCCCACCGCTGATACATAATAATACACTGACACATCCACGGGATTAAATTCATATATGATCTAGTGAAAGTGCTGAATGATAATGTCATCTGATATCAATGAATTGTGGAACTTGCTTACACAAACATGCATACATAAATTTATTCGCCAGCGAGCGAATTATCATAATATAATATATACATATATGTACATATAATATGTATACATATATACATATGTGTGTCAGCAGACAGTGGGGATGTCATTGACGGTTGACGGTGAGTTATGTGCAACATGTTGCTGCAACATGCGTAAGCATATCGTTTACACGGTTGCAGCAGCTGCTACTACCAATGCTTCCGCTGGACGAGCTGCAATTACTTAATTAAGTTTTGCGCAATTTATGAACAATTGGGTTGCCCAGAGGCACAATTCTAAGCCTGGTTATGGCAGATGCCAAGCGGCAAAGAAACGTTAGATGCAACGCCCACCAATAGCTATCAGTTGTGTGTGTGTGTGTGAGAGGGGGGGAGCATAGCTGACCTTTTGGGCAGCTGGCGCTGCTTGGAAGTAGAAGCTGCCAACTGCAATTCAATGCTCAGTTCAGTTATACCTTAAACAATATTCGATTTCAGTTAGACAGTCGTCAAATCGTCAAGTCGTCAAACCATCATGTATTCATTAAATTTAACCGCTGCAGTCACTGGAGTTTTTGTATAATGGCAAACTGTAGCACAATGCAATATCGGTGACTATAAATACAGCGCCTCCATTGTCTGTAAACAACAAATAAAGTTTGGCTTTAACCGTGTTAACTACAGCATCGTGCACTTAACATGAAGTATCTGGTAAGCAGTATTTTGCATCTTTCAAGGATAATAATCATTGATTTCCGCTATCGTCGTCCTTGTTGCAGTGTGTTTTTGTTGTAATTGCCATGTGCGCGGCCAGCTGTCTGGCAGCGATTGCTGATTCCGTGGAAGCTGTGCAGGATGCCGCAGCCGTAAAGAAGACTGAGAAGCGTGGAATTTATGGTTTTGGCTATGGGCATGGTTATGGAGGCTTTGGACATGGTGGCCACTATAGCGGCTATGGCTTTGGCAGTCCTTATTATGGCGGCTATTCCATACATCATGCACCCTACTATGGCGGTCATGCCGGTTACTATCCATATCATCATGGCCACTACGGTTTTTATTAGATTCGCACAGTGCATCCAACAGCATTTAAGCATTATTAAAAGCTTTTCGTATGTTCATCGCAACACAATCACGCATATTTAATTTTTTTTTGTTGCCCTTTGTCCAATAAATATGCTTTATGTGCAATAGCTACAAAAATTTGAAATGTAACTGCAACTGCCTGTTTACCGATCAGCTGAAAAATATTGTACGTATAAACAAAACGAGCTTAAACTCTAAAGTAATAGTCCAAATCAAAGAAAATAAGATATTAATATGCAGATTTGACATTTAATTTAACGTTGGATGAACTTTACATGGAGACCATCGCGTGCCTTGAGCACCATTTGGGCCTGCAGCACAATCTGTTCCTCTGCATCGCGCAGCACTAAGTGAAAATTTCGCACGATGCGTACGGTCAGCAGTTTTATAAGTAGCAGCGAATATTTACGCCCGATGCAGACATGAGGCCCCCCTGAAAAGGGTATATAGCTATAGAATGGCGGAGCAGCTGCAGAGTTCGCCCAACGTTCCGGAACAAACTCAAATGGTTGCGGAAAGTAGCGTTGGTCGTGCGCCAAGCCATACATATTTATCCAAAGTGTGACGCCGGCACAGAAAGTGTGATCCCCTATCCGTGTATCGCAGGTAGTTTGCCGTCCTGTTGTGGGCACAATTGTATAAAAACGCAGCACCTCCTTGATGAGCATGTCCAGGTAGGGCAGTTGATTTAAAGCATCCATGTCGTCAAGGGCGTTAACAGTTAAGCCTTCCAGCTCGTCGTAAAGCTGCAATTGTGCGAACGGATATTTGGCCAAAGCATAAAGCACAAAAGACATGGAAGCGGTTGTAGTGTCTACGCCCTAGATCGTAAGAGAGAGGCACGGAGAGAGATGGAAAATAAGCTCGTTGCAGATTACTGATGAGAATACAAAGGTTTTTAACTCGTTCCAAAAATTAGGAAATTATTAAAAAAACAGGAAATTCAGGTGTCTTTGAAATTTGAATGAAAGGAGTAATTGCCTTAAAAAAAAACTTACAAAAAGTCATATAGCTTATGTGACCTAACCTACCGCAAAAACAAAAGTATTGACCTCATCGCGAATCTCTTGCATAGTCAGCGGCTGCCCATCAATACGCGCTTGCAGCAGCGTATCCAGAAGTGTGCGTGGCCGTTTACCAAAGTTGTTTTCCATCTGCTGTTGCTGTTCGTTTCGCTGCAGGTCCTCCGCTCGATTACATATGATCGATTCCATAAGCGTGTGTATTATGTTCAGCTGCTCCTGCAGCTTGCGCCAAAGCTCCGTGCGTTTAAATATAAAATCTGAGATCAGTAGCGGATTGATCATGCGCTTAAATAACAGCTCGCTGGTCTTGTGAAACGCAGCCGTATACTGTGAGTTGGCCTCGGACTGTGTGTTCAGTTGGCGACCCATTGAGGTGTCTATAAAAAAACACATTTAGCAAAAGAAAAACATTACAGTTGGCATTTGCTCACCCACAATTGCGTCTAGCAAGCAGGAAAACATATAATCCGTCACCTCTATCGGCGCACCCTGCGTGTTCAACAATATGTCTACCAACCGATCTGCATGCTTGCCTACAGCGGGCCCAAAACTACGCAGTATCTGCGGCTGAAAGGCTGGAACCAGCAATCTGCGATGTGTTGCCCATTTGGGACCATGACTTATTAGCAATCCATTCCCAATAAGCGGCTCAAGCTGCATAAAAGTGGATGCTTTGCGTAAAGTGCTGTCATACAGCGCAGCACGTGTTTCCTCGGCAGTATCCAGAAATACCCAAAGCTGGGGGCCAATCCACAGACGATAGGTGGCTCCAAAGCGTTCGCGCAACTCTGTGAAAACGAGAAAAATGACTGCGACGCAGATTAGTTGTGCTATACTGTAGTTTTACTCACACTCTGGCTTTAGTTTGCCTATCATCTGAGCATTGCCCAGTAGAGGAATGGCCCAGGGACCTGGTAAACTGCTACCTACGCGATAAAGTCTCCATTTGCTGTGCACAAATGGTATAAGTATTAGGGCTAGCAATATGTACAGTATCAGAGACATGGCTTTTTGACGTCCGTTGACTTTTAAACACGCAAAGTAACTGACTACGAGTAGTAAAATCCAGCGTTAGTGCATTGAGAATACACTGAAAAGAAATTTTTGGAAAAGACCACTTATTGATCTAATGTGCTACACTGTCGATGTGAACAAAAGATTGAGACTCACACGGTTTTAATGTAAAGTATTTTGGTTTTAAATTGTTGTACTCCGGTATAACTAGAGTAAGGACTCCTGATATGCTTAGTTTTAGGTTCACAAACGGAAACCGAATAAATTTTGTTCGTTTTTGCGTGCTCCCAAATCTTTTGTTTTTTTTGAAAAACTTTGATTTGTGAAACAATTTTTTTTTGCTACGAACACTGGTATGAGTTTAAAATTTCCGGAGTCTTTTAAATTTCCGTATATTTAGTTTTAAGCGTAGTCTTTTAAAAAGCGAACTCTACAAATTTTAATCGGCTCAAAGAAATTAAATTACTTCGTACCTCTTCATGTATCGATAAAAGAGTTGGCACAAATATTTTCAATTTAAAGGGTATCCCAATGTGAGCAAGACAGGGACTGTTAGTAAGTTTTTGTTCCAGAGTAAAGAGTATATCTAATCATGAAGTAGTTGTTGCTGGCGATCAGCTTAAGCTTACTTGAAATTGATTAGCAGCTACTATATAGTACATACTTGTAGAAGTATTCAATCAAGTACGCTAAGCTAGCTGATCATATTTCAGTGCAATGCGAAAACAATAATCTGAATATCTTGAACTTTGGTATGGTCAAGCTTTTCAACTTAAATCGATAATTCGACTTTGGTGTACATATCGTGTCATCGAAACACTCAGACACAACAGGGTGTTTCACCAGATATTAATACCCTGCACCCAAAGACACAAGGGTGTACTACACTTGTGTGCAATGTAAGTAACAGGCAAAAGGGACGTAACAGACCTTATGTTCTTTATACCCTGTACCTTATGGTACAACGGGTATATTAAGTTTGTGCAAGCCGATAATGCATGTAATATACAGAAGGAGTCTTCGGAGACCCGCCAAAGTTACCTAAAATACACTCTGATCGAGTGACTAGAGAAGTCGATATAGCCATGTCTATCTGTCTGTCTGTCTGTCAGTTTCCGCCTGCCTGTCTGTACGAACGCCTAGATCTCAGAGATGGTAAGAGCTAGAGAAACTAAACTTTCAGATTAGATCCCTTATTATCTTATCCTTATTTATTTATTTTTTTAATATCGGTGCTGTAATATATAGGTCCCAAGAGTTGTTTCAGAGGACCTCGAAAGAAACCAAAAGTTTTAGATCGATAATTCGTTTGTTTATGAAGTCCCTCCCATAAAACCGATCGGTCAAAAAATCGTTTTTTTGTTCAAAATTCGTTGTGTTTTGTTTGTTTATGAAGATATCGTAACCAAATTTGGTTTTTGGTAGTTTTTTTGAGTTCTCCCTACTGTACCAAAAATCGGTGCAAAAAAAGAATGCAAAAATTGGGTCACGTAGTATGGGTACAGCGACAAAGGTCGTCCGCGCCCGACTTTAACTATCGCCATCTTTTTTGTTATCGTCATCGGACCGTATCTTAAGTTTTAGAATTTGAATAACAACGCTTGTGTTTTTGCCTTACTTTAATATTTTATTTTTAAAATATGCAGACACAAAAATTTTGAATATTTTATATATAATATATATAATTATTATTATTTGTTTTTAACAAGTATACACTTTAATTGGGTTTCCTCTTGTTGTTGTTGTTGTCGAGAAATTTATTTATTGTATTTGCGAAAAATGTTTTATTTACTTTTTAATAGCAACCACATTTGCTTCAATATACAAATTTTTTTTTTTTTTTATACATAGTAAACAAATTTTTTTTCATTTTCAATTGCAGCCACATTATCCTTTTTTAACGCAAACACGTTTGCTTTAACATTTACCAAGCATTTTCTTGTTCATATTTTTGATTGCAACCACATATGTATAGCTAAACCATTTGCATCGATGTTTTTTTTACTTTTTATTGTAATCAACTTTGCTTCAATATTTACCAATAAAATCTCTATTTAATACGCCGAAAATGTTTTGTCAACTTTAAAATTGCATCCACATTTGCTTCAATAATTACAACGAATTATTTTGCATATTTATTGAAAAAATGTTTTATTTACTTAAATGCTGCAACCACATTTAGTTCAAAATATACCTACAACAAATTGTATTTTTTTTTTTTTTTTTTGCATATGTTAAAGATGTTTAATCAACTTTAAAATTGCATTCACATTTGGCTTAACATTGACAGCGACAATAATTTCGTTTGGTTTTTGGTTTTTGGTTCGCTTGTTTATTTTTTAATAAAGCTACAGAAATTTAACGTAATTATTTCGTTTTGTTTTTTTTTATAAGTTTACACTTTTTTGATTACATTGAAAATAAGCTTAATAATTTAAGCCGGGCCTGTTGAGTTTGGCTGTTTTTGTTCCAAACAGATTTAAAATTATTATTGTGTTCAACTCTTTGCCGGTTGTATATATGTATACTGAGAACGTTGCAGTTCTTCCACTTTACTTTTAACTCGTTTTAATATATGTATGTATGCATAAATATATGTACAGAAATTGCTAAAAAGCAAACTCGTAGTAAGTGCAAAAAAAAGATATATATATATGTATTCGTAAACTACCATTTAATGTGTCTTTGTAGTTTTCATTTAACTGCAATCAGAATACTATATTTAAAAATATTGCGCGAGGGATAAACTAAGAAGGTCTGAAATAATTTCAAAACAATGCATTCAAATATTTTCCATTTTCGAATTATTGATTACATTAAATTTCATCACAAGCTTCATAATAAATATTGTTTATGTTGCAAAATTGAACATTCATTGATTCCTGGATCTACCATCTAGTTTTAATGTGTTTGAATTGGGTTCATATTACATACATAAGTACTTGACTTGTAAGTAATATTTATGGTGATAAGCGCCAGTAACTAAAAGTATGCTATACTTTATTTGAAACCATTGTTTCTCAAATGAACTACAGCGATTTTGAATAGTTTAACTTCAATTTGTAGATCTTTGCAATGTTTATATATATGATTTATTATACATATGTATGTACCTAAAATGAAATTGTTTGCATTAAGACGAGTTTGTTTTCAAGCAATTGAACCACTTGATTACAAGGAGTAGCTGAATGAAAGGCATACAAGTTTCGAGATAAATTTGGGCTTTAAAAAACTGTCTTAATTAAATGCATGAGATTTTTGTTGTTATTTTGTTATAAATTCTACTTTTTATATGCATTCGCGCGTGGGTGAAAATTTGTTCGTTTTACTACATATACAATGTATATTCGAGTTCGAGTTTCTTTAATTAATTATGTTTAATATTATTAAGTATATCATAACTAATTACTAAAGCGTTTTTGTTCATTTTGGTATTTGGTGTTTCGGTTTCGGTAACAAGGTTCTATGGTATTTAGAATATTTTTATTTACTTTGATTTAGAATATTTTTGTTACGATAAAATTATATTATTGTGTAATTATTATACTATTGGGCATTGTTATAAGTTAATGTTAAGCGTATATTTTTGGTGTTTTTGTTGCTGTTTTAAATTTAGTATATAATTACATATTTATTTTACTAGGCTGAAGTTTTTGGTGTTTTCATTTGTTCTTCTTCTTTCTTTTGGTTATTTACTATCCTTAGTTTATTGCTTAAATTTGGTGTTACGCCTGACGATGATGATGATGATGATGATGAATCATAATAATGATGTCTGTGCCTTCTGTAGAGTTGCTTTGGCCTTGACTCTGCTTTCAGTTCCAAGTCATATATCTTTGCAGCTGCTATGCTTGATTCTCCTGCTTAGTTTATTTATTGTTTAATTTTTATATATAAATGTACATATATTGATGTAGTTTCATGCCCAGCAAAGTTTGGTAAATGTTTCGTTTTTTTTTTCGCCTTGTTTTAGAACTTTACGGTCACTTCAAAGTCTTACTAGCTTACTATAATATCTAGGGAAATGGCACAACATTTTCTGAAACGAATAGGCTTTAACATTGTGTACTGTTAAATAAGGGAGTAATGCACTCTGTGGGGCTGCTACTCATTCAAGTCCAAGTCCAGCATCCAAGTCTATACAAAATTTATTATCATAACTATCTATATATGTAATAACATGCAAATACATAGGCACGCTCACACACACACACACACACACACACACACATATAAACGTCAACATGATTTGTTTTTATTAAAAAAAAGGGAATTCATTAGTTCTAGCAAAAGGTTTATTGTGCAAACAAAGCTGGTAAACGAAATTGTTGAAGACAACTTTTCCACGTCATTGTATTTGCCATTTATGCATGTGATTTGTAAAACTATAGTTTTTTTTGGCAACTATATGTAGTATCATATGAAAAGATATAATACTACAAGCAAACGGATCAAATTAAAATTTATAATGTGTTACACTATTAATAATAATCTACTATGTATTGGTATAACTTGATAGTCAAGAATGTGCAAAGCGCTAGTGCAATAAAACTAATAGTTGCTAATTCGTATCTTTGTATATTAAGATATATTGAAAACTCTATATGTATTACCATTACATTTCACTTTTTCATAAAAATAGAATAAATAATTATATTTTAATTTAAATGCAATTCAATCCTACAGGAAATTTGATTTATTAAATTATATTCAAAATCAGAGATGTCTGCTTTATTCACTTAAAAATGGTTGGTTAAAATTATCGTTCTAACGTTTGGTCTAGCTATGTATGTAAAACTAACCTTTTTGATAATCTGTAAAAAATAATCAATTTTTTTTAAATAAATAAAAATAATGATTAAGTTAATTTAAATTTAAATTTTGTACCCTATTGCTATTAGTCTTAGTTAAATTTAACTCTTTATTTTATTTTTTTTAATCGTTACATCGATATGAGTGAATTTATGTAAATACTGGATTATGGTTTGATAAACTTAACTACCAACCTTCTCTATTCAATGAAAATTTAATCATCGTCATAATCAATCAATTTCCTTTAACAACCAACTAATCGAAAAAGTTGACAATAGTGTGAGACACCAAGAGGTGGTCATAAGCTTGTTTTTGCCTAATTTGCTTACAACAGACAACTGCAAGAACAAATGAATACCCTCATTGTATGTATGTATGTAGTATATTGGTATCATGCATTTAGAATTCGCTTTTGATGAAATTTATAATTTTTACGGCTTAGCACGTTTTTATTTATATATTTATTTAAGCGATATTTGTTGCGCTGAACACACATTACTATTCATTGTAGCAAATATCTCATTGGAGTTTTTCATAGGCTTTTAATAATTGTTGTGCGCTTGCTTGGTTTTAGTTGAAAAACTCACCAGCTAAAAAAAAAAATCCCATTAAAACTGACACATGCAAGCACCTTCAAAAAAAGTGTCTTTGTGATGCTTTGCTTTCACTTTACATCAAAAATAAAAAGCAAAATAACACATGAATATTATAAAGGTATGTGTATGTGGGCGCGAGTATGTTACCGTCATAAAAAAAGAAGAAATCAAATTAAAAATAAAAACAAAAACAATAAATAAATTAACTTGAGTATAAATAAATTATCTTGAGTATAAATAAATTTTCATGTAAATTACATACAAAATATTTATTTCTGTTTATACTTTTTTTTTTTGTTATGTTTTCTTTTTTTTGCTGTTGCGTGTTAAATAATAAAAATATTGTGGTACAAGTTTAGCGTATTTTAATACATATACATAAATATACCTATACATATAATGTTTTTTATTTCTCCCTCACTTTTTTTTCTATGAACGGCTCATAAGGTACTGTGCTTAATATTGCATACGGAGTATAAAAAATATATATGTGAAAAATTAAAAAAAAAATATAACACAACATGTACATATGTTTAATTAAAAAAATTTGGTTATGACATTAATAATTGTACAAAATAAAAGGAAGCTATTTTCTTGCCTATGGTGTAGGACATAAACAACTTATTTAAATTTAGAAGGCAAAGTGACAGTTATTTTATTTAACTTTTACTGCAAAGGTGTTACTAAGGCTGTTGTCAGAATTTTGTTTTCATTGCGCTTTAGACTTTTAGTTGTTGTTTAGAGCTAGCCTTAAAAATTACTGTTATTGACATACAATACAAAAACATATATAAATAATAATGGAGCTTTAATATAATATAACACAGACTGCCAATAAAAGTAGTACATACAAATAGAATTGTTTAAAACTCGCACAACTAAATACAAATAAAATACATTGACAACAAACAAGTTAAAAGCAGTATGTGTAAATGTTAAACAAATGAACAGACTGACTGACAGACAGTTAAATATATGTTACTATTAACTATAGAAAGATACATAATATGTAAATATCGTTGTTACAATTTACATTTAAATCTTATGCGCTTGCCGCTAATTTTTTTTAATGCTTATGCTTGTCGCTTAACATTTTTTTTTCTGTTTCTTGTTATACTTCTTTTTGCCGTTTTATGAATCACAATCAACGCTTTTTCTTTATCAACACTTAAAATACTAAAACATTATTTTTGCATTCTATCATTATCATCATAATCGTATTGGTTGGTATTAACATTATGCATTTTGCTTAATCTTAACACCTGTTCTATCCTCTTCCATCGCTCACTTTCTTCTTTTTATCGATTTCTATATGTATGTTATAAGCTGTAACAGCGGTTATTACGCCTGTCTATTTCTTTTGTTTTGTAATTTTTTAAATCTATTATATAAATAGGCTTGGCTGGGCTTAAAACTTAAAGTAAATCAATAAACAATAAAGAAAAAATTACTTAAAAATAAAGTGATTTTAGAAATATACAGCTCACAGGCAAAAAATATACACAGTACATAATAAACGAAATAAAGTGTGATTTCAGGTATTACAAGGTAAGGTAGTAATTATGAATGAAATGTGTAGATGGGTGTCTCTGTCTCTGTCTGTCCTTTGTATAAATCAAAGTCAAGAAAAAGTGCAACAGTGCAGTATTGCAAAGCAGAGTCTCTTACTCGCTTCCTTTCGCGCGGCCTGTGCCACTGTTACTGCATAGTTTAAGTTTACGGTACTGTACCTTTCTAGGTATAAGATACTTAGTATGTTTCGTGTGTTGTTTCTTTGTTGTTTTAAAAGTTTATTTGTCATGTTTTGCGTGGCGGTGTAGGTGGTGGCGGCAGCACAGTCGCGACATTATATGCTTGCGTCTGCCTCAAACTGATCATGTCTTTGGGAATGTTTTTGTATTTTGCTGAAAGATTATGGGACTGGTGAACAACTTCAGTAAACCAGGCCGGCTCGGAACCTGCGGCTGCTGCTGCTTACCTGCTGCGGCTGTTGGCTGACCCTGTGATATTCCACCAACGCCCCCGCCCCCAGCGCCTGCATTTAGCTCGTTGTGCTGCTTCAGCGACATTGAATCATTATAAAAATTGGATTTTCGCAATGCATTGTTATTGCCATTGTTGCAGTTGCTACTGCTACCACTGCTACTGTTGCAATTGTTGTTGCCATTATTACTGCTGCTGCTATACGTGTTGCATACAACAACACCGTTGGTACTAGATGTTGGCAGAGGTGGTTGCATTTTCCCAGCATGTTTGTTTCCTGTTGCTGGTACTGGTACTGCTGCAGCTGCAGCTACTGCCGTTGTTTGATGTTGCTGTTGTTGTTGCTCACAATTGTTGGCTATGATTGTTGGTGTTGTTGGTTTACTTGCTACTAAACTTAAACTAGAAATTGCTGGTGGTAGTGGAGATCTTTGTGAATCATTGCCAATTTCGCCTGTGTACCTATACGAAGCGGAAAGAGAGAGAAGAAAGATCCTTTAATACGTTCCAATATTAATTTCAAAAATTATACAAACTTACTTGATGTTTGTGTATTCGCGTCCAACCTGGAGGCTCTGAACCTCGGCACGCTTTCGTGCAATTAGCGTTTGTATGTAATGCTGCACGGCATAGTAGACGAACTTGTATTGCGCCTCAGTTTGCACCAGACCCGAGCGTTGGGAGCGCACCATTTGGATTGTGCGTTGTATATCGATTTCGGTATCCAAACCTAAAAAAATGTAAACCATCCATTTTTTAATTTTCTATTCTAGAAATATGGTAAAAAAATAAGTGTTAAACGACCAGGTGGCTTTTATAGTATGGGTGTAACCGCGAACTTCTCTTACAAACTTTTCTCTATAAAAAAAACTTAAAAATGTGATACAGTCGGGGCGGTGCCCGACAGTGTGATACCCTGTACCTTTTTTCTGGAAAAAAATTTTATTCCTGCATATTCCTTCTAGGAACTTTCCAATTGGATTTTTTTTTTTTTGGTGAAATTGGATATTTATACCAATAAATTCCGTATATTTTTTTTACCGATTTTGTGAAAATCGAAAGTTTCGTCAAAAAAGTTATTTAAAGTATATGGGGTAAGTTTCAAGTTGATATGTTGAGGGGTGTGAGAGAAAACGTGGTAAATCGATTGCCGGGGGAGGGGGCCGCATCGATAAAATTTGGATGTGCGTTTGTTTATTAGGGTACCTATAGGTACAAAGGGTATACTAGATTTGTGCAATGTATGTAACGGACAGAAGGAGGCGTGGCAGACCCCAAGTCATTTATACCAAAATGCTTATCATAACCTCGGGTAGCGATTGAGCCATGTCCGTCCATCCGTATGAACGCCTAGATCTCGGAGACTATAAGAGCTAGAGATACGAAACTTTACCAGCTGGTGCATATATTTTCTGAGAAGATGAAGTTTGTTGAATTATGTTGCCCCTCACTAGATTTTCGCGGTTTTTAGCCACACCGTTCAATATTTTCATCCGAAACTGAACAGAGTGTTGTTGGTTACATGCTTCTGTGTGTAAAAAATGAACAAAATCGGACAAACACAACAAAAGTTATAGTCCAAAATTTACAAATTTTACCTCCCCTTGCCTATAAACTGCGTCAATATTTGACTCTACGTAATTATGGTAACAAGTGACCTAGAATCATTTTCGAAAGCTGATTTTTATGGCTCTAATGAACAAAGCCACATCCAGATCTTATCGATGCGGCACCCCAAACCCCCGCAATTGACTTATCGTGTTTTCTTCCACACCCCTTATCATATCAACTTGAAACTTACCCCATATACTTTAAATAGCTTCTTTGACGTAACTTTCGATTTTCATCAAAATCGGTACAAATTTACGGGTATAAATATAGTTTTGCACAAAAAAAAAAAGATGGCGTACGTTAAAGTCGGGCGCGGCATTGCAATCAAATCCGATATATTGCTTACGAACTCTAACAGATATTTCTTTGCCAAATTTGGTTACGATATTTTTATAAACAAACAAATCAAAAGTTGAATTTTTCACCAAACACGATTTTTTTACCGATTGGGGTCCGATGGGGGATATATGATATAGTCAACCAATTTCGATCAAATTTTGTATAGCGCTGGGGATCTCTAAAACACTTTCGAATGCCAAATTTGGTTATGATACCTAAACAAACGAATTATCCACCTAAAACTTTTGGTTTTTTTCGAGGTCGTCCCCTATGGGAACTATATAATGTAACCCCGATATCAAATAAATAAAGTAATCTTGTCTCCTATGGAATAATAAGGGATCTAATCTGAAAGTTTGGCTACTCTAGCTCTTCCCATCTCGAAGATCTAGGCGTTCATACGGACGGACAGACAGACAGACGGACATCGGTATATCGACTTCTTTAGCCAACCTGATCATACTTTAGGTAATTTTAGGGGGTCTCCGACTTCTTTTATATGTTACATACATTTTCGGCTTGCACAAACTTAATATACCCTTTGTACCATACGTTACGGGGTATACAAATGTTCCAATTGGAAAGTTCTTAAAAGGAATATGCAGTCGGGCACTGCCTCGACTCGATACATTTTTTTTTGTTTTGGAGTTCTTAAGTAATATACCGAATTTGATTGCAATTTGGTGGGTGGTACAGGGTATCCCAAAGTCACGCGCGCCCGACTTTAATGTACGCCATCTTTTTAAATGTAACTACTTTTGTGAAGTGCGCGCGCCTAAAAGAGATAACATAAAAAATATTTGTAGGTACCAGATTATGGTGTGCCACGACTCTTTCTACCTATTATAAATATTGCACAAATCTATAACAGCCTTGATCAACGGGTAGAGGATATAAATATAGAAAATTACTTACCATTACGCACTATTTGATCCAATATCATATCAATTACAATAAAAGTGCCAGTGCGTCCAATACCTGCCGAACAATGCACACAAATGGGACCCTAAAGACAGTAACGAAATGGGATACAGTCCGTTAATTCATATTTTTAAACTTACCGGTTTTTCGCCTGCCAGCGCCAAATTTCCTTGTCTCGTATTAACATCTTGCAAAAAGTTTAAGACACACCCCGGATCAGCGGGCACACCATGATCGGGCCAAACTTGAAAATGGTAATGATAGATACGACGCTCTGGCTTATCGCGCCAAGAGAATAAAAATTCACGCAATGTATAATCATTAGTCGAGTTTTCCGAAATGCATTGAATCTTTGCCGGTCCAAATTGTTTGCATTGCCCCTCATCTGGCCAATATTTGGCACACTTATTCTTGCCACGCTCAAACTCCTTGGTAGTCATGACAATAACGCGCGTATCCTCCTGCCAAATCATGTTCCAGAAATCTGTCACCGTATTGGCCAGGCAGCCTTGTGTGGCTATATAGGTTTTGAACATGTCCCGCTCGGCATTTGTTGGGTAGTTAGCCGATGGCATGGCACCGGTTGGAGGCGGTGTTGTGGCTGATGCATCGCTGCTATGCTTTTTTAATAAGTTTGCCAAACTGGAGCGACACCCATTAACTCCGCTAGATAATATAGCCGACGTAGCAGTGGGCGTTCCCGGGCCACCCGCACAACCATTGGCGGCCGATAGAGATTCGCTACGTTTATGTTTGCTCAGCGAATCAGATTTTCGATTGCAGGTGGCGCAATTACTGTATGATAGCGTGGCCGACTTGACGGCACACTGGACACACGTTTTGTTCAGTAGCTGGCAATTTGAACAGTTCTTTTGTGTTTGCGCAGCTGTACAGGCTGGACATGACGGTACCGAGCTGTTCAGACTCTCCGAGGAGCTGCTCATGTTATAATGATCGCCATCGGTGGGTAGGCGTATGTAGTTGGCATTAATGTACTCGGCGCCAGCAACGCTACGATCGACATCCTGTAGCTTGACACGCGTGTGATCGTCTTAAGCAAAATCAGATTACAAAAACATATAAATACATGATTATATTTGCATATAAGATGTCAAAACTTACAGGGCAAGATGTTGCGATAGCGATTCTTGTTGCGATTCTCCAGCTTATAGCCCTCATGGCGCGAAAATGTGTCCCTACTGTCCTGTTGTAATGACTCGAACTCTTCCCAAAAGCCTCCCTTTAAAATAAAAGGGAAATTTGAATGTCAATAGACACCGAAAACAATTTATTTACATATAACTTGATTTAATGAGCAGTGAAATTTTTGAAAGAACTGACTTTGAGTAATTTATTTTAGGAATCGAAAGCTGAATATCTGTAAGATATCTTACCTTTATCAGTTGTTCGACGCGTGCGTTAATGCCACCCGCTGTAATTCGTGTGGCATTAAAGGGCTGTCGCAGGTGGAGCACACTACCACAGGTTTCCACCATTGGATTTTTTTTGTAGTGATCAATGAGTTCCGAAAGTGTTGCAAATGATTCTCCACCACCAACGTCGTACTTTTTGTCCTTGAAAGAAAAAAAAAGAGTTACAGCTACAGAATTTTTTTGACCAAAACGCCACAACAACTAAAATTGTCTCCTGATTGGGGTTTTCATATTACCAGACAAAAAGCAACACCTAAACAAATTAAATTAATTGGCAATCCATTCAGGACAGAAAATGGCCATTCAGCTGTATCATACAGTTCGACATTGATCACCAGTGGCATTAGCCCAACACCCAGTAATTACGCAGCCATAAAGATACCGAGAGACTGAATCAAGATTATATTGGGTGCCATGTCCAGCCCTTTGGCATGAAAAAAAAATTTATGCAGTTACATATATACATACATGCCGAGTTTAGTCCGGACTATTTATATAGCTACCATAGAGCCCGAATATGTATGTATGTATATCTCCGCCATACATCCACCCATATCCTTCAAATATGGCATTTTAAATAGATTTAATCTGAATCCAAATATTGTGACTAAATCATATAGCTGATATATTAATGCTATAGCATGTCATGCTTAACAACAGTGTGTTTGCAAGCCGACACAGTTCCGTAAGAGTAGTCGGTTTTTGAAAGCGACGAATTCTGGCATAAAAATTCTAATAAATATTCCACAAAGACAATGAACAATTTCTACAAAAAACACAAATATGTAGACCGAACGCATTCATTCAAACATAAAAATATGCATTTCAAAGCACACTCAAAAAAGTTTTACTCAAAAGAGATCAATACGGTTGCAAGCTTCTCTATTAATAACTGTTCGAAGAGAACAGGGACCTACAGTTTATAGCCGAATCCGAACGGCGGTGTCTTGAATCAATAGAGATTTTCTTGGGTCTTTGAGCTGGCGATGCCAGTGCTGCTGCGGGCAATCGAACCACCGACCATCGGGTTGCAAAGCGAGTACGTTACCACTATGCTACCGACGGCCACCTGAAGCCGCCTTGCTAAAACATTTGGAAAATCACCAATTAAGTTGTAAATTTAATTTATAGGGTTTTTTTTTTGTTTTCCAACATGTGGCATCGAATTGGGTAACCAACACAACTGGGTTTGTGTATGCATGTGAGTAATGTTTATAACTAATACAGTTTAGCGTGAGCTTTGAAAAAAACGCACGTGCATTTTGCAAAATAAAAAAAAAAACATTTTTTCAAGGTCAAGCTATAAGGAACTTTATAGCCGCACTTATAAAGTTTGCTATTTTTGTTATGGTTGTTATTGGCAATAAGTTGCTTACAAGTTGTTGTTATGGCAATCAACCACAATGACACACATACACACCACCACAGCTACAAATTGATTTGCATTTTTCACATTTGTTGTTGTAGCTATTGTAGTTGTAGTTGAACTTGAACTTTCTTCAAGTTATTTGCACTTACCTGCCATCTAATCATGACATGCGTCACTTTGTCATCCCTGCGAAGCGAAAGCACAAAATCTCCTGGCTTACTTTGAGATTCCCGCACAAGAAACGAACCATTCTTGCCACGCTCTAATATCAATTTTTCCGCATCCTTGCCAGAAAGATTGCCATGAAACCATCTGTAAACAAAAGAACGAGCGAAGCAGTCAAAAGCTACTCTTTATACGAGTAAATACTTGTTTAGTTATAAGAGTAAATAAAATAAAAGATGTACCTATTAATAATAAATATAAATCGAGACTAGATAAGTATGCGCATCGTTAGCAGCTGCTGTCTAACTAACTGTGCTACGTGCGCGTTTGAAATGCAATTACAAACTACATATATATACTTTTAAGTATTGCAGTACACATATAAAACTACAACAACAGCAAAACTGAGACTGCACCGCCGACGACGCGGCAACGACAACAGCAACGAGTAGGAACCAAATGGAAAACTACAAAACTACACAGCAGTCAAAATCGAATTTAAAAAGTAAGTACTATATATCGTACTATATACTAC